>PVJH01034443.1:6090-20708 GCA_004026705.1 Nesogale talazaci
GTCTTTGGAATTCTGAAGGGGTACCCTTGATACGTTTCTGAAGACAAAGGACAATATCATGGGGACTTTTGTTATAATAGACCTGAAAACTGCATTGGTGAGAAAAGGGGCTAGAAAAGTGGTGCGGAGGAATTTTTTTTTTCCATCACAGGGCACTAAAAAAGAGAAATTCATAGTGATTTGGGAGAGTAATCTTCCATTCAACAATTTAACTTTGTTTCATGTCATTCTGGCTGTCCCTTCTTATGGACTTGTTGTCTGACTGAAAAATCCAGTCATGGGAGTGAGGTCATTTCCCACCGGAAGGGTGACCAAGTTTATGGCCTGGGGTTCCATCAGTCTCTATGCAACCAGTAAACTTGGGCATAGTTCGGGGAATCTTTTCCTTTTCTTGTCTACATCTCCACCGTCTGCACCGCAACCTTCTAATGTCACCTTTTTCAGAGTGGGTGTAGCAGCCAGCGCCATTCCGTTCTCCTGGTCTCACAGGTCTTGGAGACTGATGTTTGAGTGGTCCAGTGTTCACCGGACCATTGTTTCAGTGGGTCTTCGATTGTGCTCCCTGGGTGACATTTCCTGATGGCCATGATACAATTGCCCTGCTGGGTCCCTGAGGTTGTAATAGTTTACCTCTCCCTCCTGCGGTTGGCAGTCCAGTGGGCGACCACACCACCACCCAAACCAAAAAACGCACTCTCAAACCAAACTCACTGCCTTCTCGTCCGTGCCAGCCCACCGCGACAACCTAGGGCAACCTGTAAGTATTCTCAGGCGCGGAGGGCTCAGTCTTCCTCCGGAGGAGCAGCTGGTGATTTTGAAAGGGTGACTGGGCACTTAGCAGCCCAAAGCCTGACCTTGACACCAGCTGAGATCCTACTACGCTACCAGGACTCCTTATCTACACACATGGTCGCTACAGGGTCACTGGGAGTCGGCAGCATCCACTCAAGGCTGTGAGGTTTTGTTTTGTTTTTTTCAGGTAACATTTAAGAAGCTCTCCTGGACTAAGGTGCCTTGGTAGTGTAGTGGTTAAGTACTTGATTGCTAATTGAAAGTTTGGGAGATGGAATGGCATGCGTCCATGAAGATGGATGGCCTTGGAAACCCTATTTGGGGGGTGTGTATATTATTTTGTCTTATAAGTGTACTGAATTGGAATTCATTTGACAGCAGGGAATTTTGGTTTGGGGGTCAGTGGTTAAGCACTTGACTTCTAGAGTCAGTTAATATGACTCTTCCAGCCATGATCCCTTGTGACACAATTCTAGACTATCTATGGTAGGGCTACAGTACCATTTTTTGAGGGCATTATCTGCTAATGAACAGGCATAGCATGAAGAGCTGATCCTAGGAGAGGGTGTAAAGCAGGCCTTGCTCGTTGTTTAATGCTTTTCTTGGTCTCTGTGATTTGTAAAGGATATAAGGAACGATACCTTTCAGCTGAGAGGGGAAAGATGTTGCTGGAGTGACCTGGTTGATTAAGAGTAGTAGAAGGTCAATACCTACTGGAACCATCTTGCCAGAGACCCCAGGTAATATGTGCATAAATAAGAAACCAGAGGTGGAGAATGGATTATTATACTAGGGATTTACTTAAGGGGTGATGGCTGAACTTGAGCCCTAATCGAAGGACAATCCATTCTTATGGCATGGCTGTGTTCGATGCTCAACCTCATGAAGAGGTCATTGAAGATATGGGTGCTTTAGTAAATGTAGTGAGGAAACCAGATGGCGTCCAGCTATCAGAGAGGAGTCTTAAAGGCTTGCTTTCAAACAAGCATCCATCTAAGTGAGGAGGCAACCAAGTCTACGTGGAAGAAGCACACCAGCCTGTGTGATCCAAGGAGTGAGAACATTAGATCTTATGTTGTGACACCTGGTTTGTGGAAGGCTGTGGATGACAATGGAAGTCTCAAATCCATTTGCAGCATCCACACATGGATCTAGTCTCTGGTGAATCCCTGGAATGTGAATAGCCGTTATCAGACAGCTGTCATTGTAAAGTTGATTATGGTAGAAGTAGTTGGGTCAAGATGTAATCGCTTATCATTTGATTTCCCTTTTGACCCATTTTAAAGCGGTTTCAATTTAAAAAAGTGATGTGGGTAGGCTGAGCCCCGGTGGCGTAGTGGTTGTGTGCGGGACTGCAGCCCACTGGGACGGAGGTTCAATTCCAGCAGTGGGGCTGGGCCTCCTACTCCCACCACCGGAGAGCAGTGATGCCCCCCCCCCCAAAAAAAAAAGTGATGTGGGAAATGACAGGTGAATTAAGTCCCCGGTTTTTGATATTTTCTTTTTAATTGGAGTTTTCATATTTCTGTTAGCTTTATTAAGTTGTCTTTCTGTACATGAAGTCCAGGATAGGAAAATCTATAGACAATAACTGGATTAATGGTTCCTTGGGGGTATGGTAGGTGAGGCAGGGGAAAATTGGGGAGCTGAAGAACGATGAGTGTAAGACTGAAGAAAATATTCTTAATCTGACCCAGGGGATGATGTCCTCTTCTTGATATGATTGAATTTGATGATGTGCAAGAGGATATATGCTACAAATAGTGATTGCACTCTGTATAGTCAATGTAACTCCCACCAAGGGCCTTTCTGTGCAGAGGGGTGGTAAGAAGGTGGGGGCGATACTGATTTGCGTCACCCGTGAGTCCCTGCAACGGGATCCTGCTGTCTCTAAATCAAACCCTCCGAGAAGCAGGAAAGGAGACCTGGTGGGGCTCTGGTGACACGCTGGGCTGCTAGCCACCAGGTCGGCAGTTGAAAACACTGCTGTGAGCTTTGTAGAGTTAGTCTTGCGAGCTCACGGGAGCAGTTCTCCCTGTCCAGTAGGGTCACTGTGACGGGTCAGCATCAGCTGGACGGTGACGTGAGGGGAACAGCAGGAGGGGGGATCGCATCCCTGGCAAGTGCCAGGAGTGAGTGAAGCTCATCCTCTGGACCTGGAACCGGCCTGCCAATGCCTGATCCTTGGATTTGGGGCCCAATAGCATCCCCCGTTTGGGACATCTCTCAAAATTTCTGTGGGACACTGCAGAGCCCAGGAATGTGAGGAAAAGACTCAAGAAAGGAGAGGGGCAAGATGGAGCTGCAGAGCATCATGGGAGAATTGGACGTCTGGGGCACCATCAATCTCCAGCTCCTTTGATCTGGTGTGTGCTGATCCTTCCAAAAAGAGACCCCCACCACACTCAGCTGGTGCCTACGCCGTCCTCAATTTGCACTGAGCAGCTGCTCTGAGGGAGAACGGAGGCACACTGTCTGCAAACCTCCGAAGTGGGAACCCTGTGGGGCAGGTCTCTGGTCCTACGGAAACAGCTCGACTGCAACGGTCTCTCGTCAGGGGAGATTTGGCAACGTCTGAGGATGCTTTGTGAAGATCACGACTGACACATGGTGTGAGTGCTGGGGATGATGCTAAGAAGGAAACATCTGGCTCAAATGTCAATAGTGTTGTGGTTGACACAGAAACTCTTGTTTATAAATATAGCTTTGATAAGCACATAAACCAGTAAAATTAACGTGGAACACACCCTCTGCCCCCAATATACACAAAGTTATAGAGCAAGAGAGTTCTTCTGCAGAAGGCTCAATAGATATAGTTTGGGTCATGTGATATTTTTGGGGGGAGGGGGGCATCACTGCTCGCTGGTGGGAGTAGGAGGCCCAGCCTTGCTCCTGGAGAACTGCTGTTGTATTTGAACCACCAACCCAGTGGGGCCACAGTCCCTCACACAACCACTATGCCACTGGGGCTGTTTTTTTTTGGCATCACTGCCCTCTGGTGGTGGGAGTAGGAGGCCCAGCCTTTGTTCCTGTGAGCTGGAATTGAAACTCCATCCCAGTGGGCCGCAGTCCCACGCACAACCATTACGCCACCGGGGCTCAGCCCCAATGTGATATATTTTTATAGCTTTAATGTAGAGCAGGTTTAAGAATGCCTGCCAGGATGTTTAGGGAGTGTGGGATTTGCATTAAGTTTGGGAGTTAAAATACCAGGATATAAGGAAAAAATGCAAATGACCAATCTTAAAAATGGAGTTGCTTAAGGCACTGCTTAAACAAAAACAAACAAAAAAGCCAGAAACTGTGTAAGGTGAAAACCTGTCAGAGAAGGGAAACTCAAGTATTATCCACTAAGGCAAATGGTAGAAAGGTGGTAAGACTGCAACCTGTTAAAGGCAGAAACTCCAGAGAAACAAGGCAACCCCTTAAGTTCTGTATCCTCTCCCCATTCCTAAATTAATTGATCACGATCATTCAATGCATTGTATTGTAGGATTTCCTAAGACCAGCATTTTTCAGCTGGTGGGTTTGGGCTGCTACCCACAAGTCAGCAGTTCAAAACCCCCGACCACTCCACAGGAGAGAGGCGAGGCTTCTACTCCCAACAGGAGTCCCCATCTCAGAGAGCCAGGGGCGGTCCTGCGCTGTGGCCAGAGTGGCTCGGAGCAGGAATGGGGTCGATAGCAGGGAGACCCAAGGATCGGTGGCAGAGGCAACCACCATTAATTACGAACAAGTGCCCCCCGCCCCCAACCCCTTTTTTGGTAAGAAGAGAGGACTAATTGGCCAGAATTTTCCATTTCAAACTCCCAGGAACCACATAGAACAAAGATGAAGACCTTCTCATATGTCCTGAGCGTAGTACCACGCCCGGCATTGTTTCTAAGAGTCTGGAACAATTCTTCTTCCTTCAACACACCAAAGAACGTGCAGCTAGGGGCAAGCAGACAGGCCGGCTGGTTCTGTGGCGCTTGTTTACTTGTTCTCTGACCAAAGAGAGACCGAACTGAGCCTAAACAGTGACACCTGCCTCGACTGGTAGAATCTGCTGACCACAGATGGTATTCTGTCTTAAACGGTTTTTATATCTGTGATTCAGTTATTAAAATAAAAAATCAATTAGAGGAAGCAGAAAAAGAAAGCCCTTCTCCAGCTTCCATAAGGGTTGGAATTAGGTCTTTAAAGGTTCATAGAAGACAAGTTGGATTTGCTCTAGAAATCAGTGCAAGCACATCTTCTGTTAAACCCATCGTGTTACACCGAGGGTCTACATGTCTGCACTGGCTGATGTGCACACGCGCACCGATCTAAGGTTGTCCCTGGGGGCGCTGTCGAGTCACTCTCAGCTCGCAATGACCCTGCGGGCGGCGGCGGCAGAAAGAATGAGGTGCTGTCAGCTGCTGTGGCACTCTCACAGCTGTTCTCATGTGTCACCCGCACGTCTATTAGGTTGACCTGCCCTACATCCTACAGAATGTCAACACAATACAGAGCAAGGACCGAGCCACAGATATTACTGTCTTATGGAGCACCATACACAGGAATAAAGATATTTTAAATTAGAAACACAAACCCCAACGACCCATCAAAATGACACTAACAATTACTCTATCAGCTCTTAGCATTAGGCCCTCTTTCCCAAGAATAGTCATTAATACTTAACACAAGAGTAAAACACAAGAGAAGTCAGAAACAAAGTTTGGGCTCTTTAAAAGCAACCCACAAGGCACCACAAAGATTGATATACGGATGGTGGTACAGAAATTTTAGAAACCCGATTGTAGTTTTATCATCTGCCATAAGAGACAGTACTAGAAGCAAAAACACAAAGGAGATGCATAAGGTTTGGAAAAGGTAGACTTTTAATAACTGCTTTAACACCAGCTTTAAGTCATGCAGTTACAAAGTAGTTAGAAATTTCTGAAAGGGTATTGTTAAAAAAAAAAAAAAGGAAAAAAGGGGGAAAAAAGGTGCTCATTCATGATATAAATAATATCTAGCATTTCATTGAGACACTACTTTTCACGAGGCCCTGGGCAGACAGCTCCGACACGGCACGCAAGGCAAGGTTGGTGACGGGCGACCGTGAACTGAGTTTGCGGGCAGAACGGGAGGCCTGCAAGGGTGAAGGACACAGGCTGGGCTGTTGGGACCGTTGGCAAAGCTCAGAGTCGCCAGCGAGGCTCCAAACAGGGAGAACGAGTGTTTATTTTTCTGGGATAATCTACTTGAATTACTGCTAAATTAGTCAACATGATAGACCCTTAAAAGAAAAGGAAAATTAATGAACATGATAAGGAGGTTACAGTATTCTTTGGACTATGTGTCACGATTATAGTTAGTAAATTCAGATAGTCTTAACAAAAATAGCCTCCACCATCTGCAGTACTGAAGATAACATAATTCTCTATCTGGCATTACCGTTGCTGGACGGTAAGACACAACCGATAAGCTATAAAGGATACGGTCTTATGTTATAAAAATACTAGCTTTTTCATTTATGTTTCTAGGCATTCTCTGCTTGAGTCAAGGTTAGGCTTGTTAAGTGATTCAAGGCAACTGTATTAGAGCAGTATATGCTTATTTAATTCTAAAGAAAGAAAACACATGAAAAGAAACTGGCTGTTTGCAATTTGCCAGACTGAGCATTTTGCTGATGTCAAATATCCATAACTCACTCTAGGGTGACGTCACCTTCTGAAAATGCCGCACACACATCCCTACTCCATAAGTGTGTACAAGTGACAGCATGTCTACGACTCGTCCAGGCTGAAGGGGTGCCGGCCACTGGCTGCTCCTGGACAGCGGGAGTTCACTCTAAACACTGGCCACTAACATGTTGGGATGCAGCCACAGAGCTGGGAAGCAAAGCCAGATGGAAGGGACTTTTAATTCAAAGGCAAAATACCCCAAATGACCTTGTGGCCCCGGTGATGTCTCTCTTTACACTCACTCATCAGCATGTACACAATCACTTCATCTTCATTTTCCCTTTTTATGGGGTTGATTTGGATTGACTTGTTGAGAATGGTGCTCATTATGATATAGTAGGTCAGGAGAGAGAGATTTCTGTGGTTACATGTAAACTTGTGATAGGATGGTGGTTGTTACAGGGGGAGAGAGGGTAGTGCAGAGGCCGGCTGTGACCCTGTCTATGTGAAGGTCACACCCGCTTCATTGTACACCTTGAAGACTTTCTCAATGGCATTGACGTAGGCGGCAGTTCTCAGGTCCAAGCCCAGGTTGTACTTCATGGCGGTGCGCATGATTTGCTGAAATGAAGAAGAAGATACAGTGAAGGCCATCCGACTCCATGAACGGGCAGTGTGACACAAGGGACATGCCAGCCTGGGACCTGCCAGGTTCCCAGACAGGCACTCAGAATACCACTCATTCTAGTCCACGAGCACTGATCTTGCGGAACTACAGTAGTTATTGTCTACACAACAGTTAAGAAGTTACTCTTTCAATTGTTCATGTTAATGGTTTCGACATATTCTTTGTGATTTCTCAAAAAAAAAAAAAACAACTCACAGCGATGAAACTATTCCAGAATTAGACAGTTTATGAAGATACTAAAAATCACTAAATTGTAGATTTTAGAAGGGTGAGTTTCATGGTTAGTGAACTGTATTTCAATATAAAAATCTGGTCACAAAAACGAAACCAAGAAAACAAAAAACCCCTAAGAAACACTAGCTTCCTCTCCATCCATATCCATTTGTACGAATTTAACTTAAATCCAAATAGGCAGAACCTGCATACAAGAAGAAATCTAACACAAACTGTGTTGAAAACCTTGAAATGAAGACCAAGTGGTCAAAAAATACTTTCACTTCTATAAAGTTCCATGGAATGACAGCTTCGTAGAGCGATTAATAGAGTGGCGGTTGCACTTGCAGCCAGTCTGGCTAACGGCGTGCTAACAACTGCCCAATGTCAATCCTCCCCCCTAAGTAGGCCTCAGGTGTACTCGCAGAGGCCCTACGGAGTGAACCCTGCTCGTCTTTCAGACGAAGCACCATGTCCTTTGCTATCCTCAAAGAAGGGCCATTGAAACAGCCCGCTTTTCTATCAGCAGAGAGACCCAGGCTGAGCTGTATGCAGTGTCTGTGCACGTACCCTGGCAGACCGCTCCATCGTGTAAGCTAAGCCCGAGTGCACGATGTCTTTCTCAGAAGCACCCTGGGAGGAAAAAGAAGTAAAGTTTAACTAAACTACACAAAGGCACGTCTCATGACTATCAAAGTAAGGATTCTGAAGGCAATTTGTAGCCAAACAAAATGGTTTGGCTTTGCACTAAAGATACATTTAATTTCTCTCCAGTATCTTAGCACTTACTTTAGCAACTGAACTTTAAGCAGTTTGGTTTTAATTACATTTGAGAGCAGGAAAAAAAATATCCATCCATAGTAAGCAATGAACATAAAAACTATAAACCAGGAAAAAAAAAAAGCATAAGCCAGGGAGGACAAAGGGAAGGCTGGAGGTCAGTGTCTTTATCCATCTGAGCTACTGATGTCCTACAGCAGCAGGGACCCTGCCACAGCCTGACATGCCGGCTTCCCCAGGAAACAAGGCACAGAAGGAATGTGGCTCATTCCAGCAGCAGCTCTGGGCTCGCATTTTGCCTGTGGTTCAGCAGTACCACCATCTTCGGAAGCTGAAGAGATCTTTGCTGTCATCTCGTTAGCCCTTAATTTTACTAGCGAGGAGGACGGCCTATGACTTTGATTAAAGTCATGGCTATTTTTAGGGCTGGGATATAACCCAGAACCTTGGACCGAGTCAGTCTTATCTCTCTCTTATGACAATGATCTCTGATGAGTCCGTTAGAAAGCGTCCTCTACCTCGGTCCTTGGAGTACTTTGTAAGGACAAGTCAATATTCCCATCACCCTTACTGTGAGATGAAGAGCTCGAAAGCACATGTCCTGACAGGCCAGATAACAACCTAAAGTAGGCCACCAGCAAGTCATCCAAACGTCCTCGTTCCAATTCATACTGCGCGCATTCAAGAAAGTGAACTTTCATAGCATTTGTATTAATCAAATATTTACATTAAGCTTTTTTTCCCTCCCATCAAGCTAAGAGGAGGAAACAGGATTGGTCTAAGACAGGACACTGTTGTTTCATTCAAGCAATTCACACGTATTGAGTATCTACTATAGGCTGCTAACTGCAGAGTCAGCCATCTGAACTGACTAACTGCATTGTGGGAGAAAGATGAGACTCCCTGCCCCTGTAAGTCAGAAGCACGGCCATGGCGGCAGGTTGGCTAGGTGCCAAGCACGCTTCTGGGAGCTGGGAATATGGCAGCAAGCAAAAGAAGAATTCCCTGTTCTCGTGGGCTAGCTCATTCTCATGGGAGGTGAGGCACAACGTGCACTGCCAGGCCAGGGTGAGGGAGTGAAGATACATCGAAGATCGGAATCTCCTTGGAGACGCCAAGGCCCTCCCAACATTCACAGTGTGGTCCCCAGGAAGCGATGAGAAGGAAGGGTTAGTGAGACAGCACAAGACCCAGAAGGTGGCGGGTCCTGGAAGAGAATGCCCCAGGGAGGTGCGGTCTGTGGGGACAACAGTGGCTGGCTGGTCCAGGAGGAGGAGGGCTGGCGTTGGCAATGCCGTGTCACTGGTTACCGTGGAACAAACTGTTTGTGGAACAAACAGTTGTGACAGTTTGGTGGGCAAAGGTTCAAGTACAGGAAAAATGGGGATAGTGTATACACAGAGCTTTAGGGTAGGGGGACCCCCGAAAGGAGCAAGAGCAAAGAGAAGTGGGGTTAACATTTCTATCACAGGAATTATAGTTGGCCGTACAATCCTTCCCTTAATCAATGTGACTTTTCCATGACCATTAAATAAACCTTCCCTTTTCCCCTTTCCCCCCACTTCTAGAACTTTGTCTCTATATATCTGTCTTTTCGTTATCAGGGGCCTTTCAAAAGACGTATGGAAACATCACTGTTTTAAGGTCATGGTTTCATGTGATAGCCTACTAACTGGCCAAATAACATGCTCAGTGCTTCTGTTCAACCCCTGGGTTCGAGGCCTGTGAAGTCGTCATCCAAAGCACGAGTAGCCGCTCCTTAACTGGAGCAACACAGGAAAGGGGGTCGGAGAAGGAGGACGGTAAGGAAGGTGACCAACAACTTCCTTATGAGGTCAGAACCATCTCTATCTAGATTTTGAAAATTCAGAACAGAATTTCAGGTTCTCATGGAACTTTCTGAGGCCGAGGGGCCATTGAAACTATTGCTCTGACACAACCTGTAAACCTTAAGCCAGAAATACCCCCACAAAGCCTTCTGAAATAGTTTAGCATTAACGAACAGGATCTGTCTTAGGCACTATGCTCTTTAAGGAGCCCTGGTGGTGCAAGTGGAAGCGCTGGGCCGATAGCCCCAACACCTGCTGTTTGAAACCACCAGCTGCTCCTCGAGAGAGCATGTGATTTTCTAGCCCGTCACCTTGGCCTAGCGTACCGGGCTCAGAACCCCTGGGGCTGGTCTGCCGGCCGTGACTCGCTTTTGGTTTCCAAGGGGTGTGTGCGGGGCGCTGGGCTGTCCATGTAAAGGTGTGTGACTCGAGGCCACGCGTCGCTCTCAGGAAGACAGTCTGCTTCTGGGAAGATGTACGGCCTGAGAAACCCTACGGGGCGGCTCTCCTCTGTCCAACAGAGCTACCGGGAGGTGTTGGGAGTTTGCCGGCAGCGGGGCGTTGTTTTGTTATATAATGCGGCGACAGAAAGCCTGGAGGGAATGTGCATTGAAGGTAACATCAGTAACAAAAGCAGAAACCCCATCGATCATTTATTTTCAATCTATTATTAGTCACTAGGAGTCTGACTCTGTTTTCAGAACCTAAGAAAGTGGTAGCACATTGCTCTCAAATCCTACCATTACTGCTGTGTTTAGAACCAGCCTTGACTCGACTTGAACTTGCTGAAGAGGACAGAGCAGGCAGTGGGTCCCCTATGGGAGCTGGCCGCACTCACCGATATCCGGTCTTGGAACTCTGCTGTGGGCACCACGGGGATCGTCCCACCATGCTTTCCAAATTTCCTTTCCAAACTCTCTTGAACAGACACTGGGAAAAGGCACAAGATCAAGATCAGAAGCTGCTATTAAGAAATATAAGCCAAAGTCGTCTCAAATTTTATCTATAACCCAAAGGCGAACACAGCGTCTCCATCATGAAAGCACCAATCATTTGAAACTCAAGAGAAATGAACCACTTCGAAAAAATGTGAATCGACTGGAAAAAAGAAAAGTGAATCTAGGTCACTGCTCTGTTTCCATAACACCCATTACCAGGGCTTTTCCTTGGCGCCATTAAAAAGAAAACGCTGAGGTAGAAAGAAGGAAATAGAACACTTTGCCCAGATTCCCAGGGTGGGCTGAGTAAAAAGCAGCTCTGTTGGCGGTCTTAATTCAGCCCGGCAAGAAAGTCTACGACTAATTCTGGAGGGCGGCACAATCGCAGAAAACCACATATCCTCACCAGAAACTCAACAACAAACCCACACGCCAGACATGCCTTTACTAAACGCAAGCGGGAGAAGAAGTGGGTGGGGCTCCCCTGCGGAGGCCACAGCTGAAAATAATATTACTAAAATTTGAATATGCACATGAGAGAGCGACCATATGAAACACCCTTAAAAAGAACATTCGTATTCCTGGTCCAAGCCTGATGAGCTAGAACAATAACATGATCAGCAGTATGGCTAAATGATCTCACACGGATTTTAAAAGAGGCATTTGTCATCCAAACAATATGCAGCTCCTAGACTTTTAAGAGGTTCTTAACAATTATTTTTGAGAATAGGATCATCAACACTAATTCTCTGAAACTAAACTCTCTCAAATGACAAGAAAAATTTATTCTTTTATAAGCATGCCATTTCCCCACCTCTAAACTGGCCTCAAACAGTGGCTTTTGGAAAACAGGACCCTCAACACTCACTGAGCAGGTGGTAGTTCGAGTCCCTTTCATACTTGAAGGTCAGCCGGCCATAACTGACATGATTGAGATTCTTCAGCCATTCAAAGTAAGAAACCGTCACTCCTCCAGCATTCAAGTAGAGATCCTACACGTCAAAAAATGGAACAGGAAAACATTAAAAGAGAGAGAGAGAGAGGGCTGAGCCCCGGTGGCATAGTGGTTGTGCGCGGGACTGCGGCCCACTGGGATGGAGGTTCAATTTCAGCTCACAGGAGCAAAGGCTGGGCCTCCTACTCCCATCACCTGAGGGCAGTGATGTCCACCCCCCCCCAAAAAAAACAAACAAACAAAAAACAAAAACAGAGAGAGAGAGGGAGGGAGAGGGAGAGGGAGTGGGAGAGAGGGAGGGAGAGAGAGAGAGAGAGAGAAAGCCAAGGACCTAAAAACTTAAAATTAAGAGCTCAATTTCAATACTGTAAATAGGGCTGAGCCCTGTGGCGTAGTGTTGTGTGTGGGACTGCGGCCCACTGGGATGGAGGTTCAATTCCAGCAGTGGCTCCACAGGAGCAAAGACTGGGTCTCCTACTCCCACCACCAGAGGGCAGTGATGCCTCCCCAAAACAACAACAACAACAACAACAAAACACAAAAAACAATACTGTAAATAATCCAACAGTTCAGGATAGCTAAACTTTTGACCTTTTTGGGGGGTGGTGGTGGTGGTGATCTGATTTTGACTTGACAAGCATTTGATCAATTTTGACAACTTTTGGCTCTTTTCCAACCAAAAAAGTACTCAGAAAATCATTTGTCCAACAATCCTTGAATTGTACTGTTGAAGGGTGAGCTATCATCAAAAGAGTAGCATTTCTCCTTCTACTACCCAAGGGCTGCCCATTTCAGTTAAATACAATGTATTCATTACTTTCAGAAAAGAAGATTCCTTAAGACACCTTCCACATGTATACTAACATCTAACAGTCTTCTCACGTCAACTCCAGGTTGACCCATTAAAAACCTAAGTACATGTTCCTCACATGTTAGCTTTGGGGATAAAACAGAAGCATTTAAACACAAAGGGTTAAGACTCAAATAAGAAATTTTAGATTGTAAATTAGAATGGTCTATTTAAAAAAATTAGAATAGTGTTTCTAGTATAATACACATTTACGTAATGAAATTGTTTGAAGGGTCAATATATACTCCAGAAAGTCTGAAGTTGGAGGAAAATACTCAGATCAAAGTGAACACTGTCAGACTCATTAGACAAACTATGCTTCTACTATATTTTCCTAAAACTCAGATAAAAATGGAAAACTCACTTCGGCTTAAGAAGCGTGCCCCCTCCCTCCCACCACTTCCTGGGGAGAGCCAACTGTGAGCCAGGTCCTGCACAACTTGACAAGGATAAATGACTTACAGGAATCACCATAACGTTCCTCTCCAAGAAAATCTTATCGGCTTCTGGCGTTGTCGGTCCATTGGCGCCCTCAGCAATGATCTGCAGGAGTACACAGAGAAACCAACACCACTGCCAATGCCCAGCGGGTAACCTCACGGGGTTGCTTCACCACTGTGTGGGTCACTCTCCGAGTCACGGGGGGACACTTAGGGGGCAAACTACTCGACATGAATTATAGCCCCTGCAAACTGTGAAACAGACAAACAAACCCCACACCAAACCTGTTGCTATAAGTTGGTTCTGACTTACTTAAAAAAAGAAAATAGGGAAAAAGAACCCTCTGGGTTGGAAGGCATTCCAAACACACAGTGGAGTGAACAACAGACTCAAACTTCCCAATGGCCACGATGTGGAGACCACTTGGTGACCACCACTTATCATTCCACGCCCATAATGTGGAAGCCAGTTTCTAATGCTCGGTACCTTGGCTTTGACTCTCGGTGCATTGGATTTGGTCAACTGCTTCTCGCTAGCCGCTGGGATGAGGATGTCACAGTCAGCTTCTAAGATGCTTCCTTCGTAGGGCTTTGCCTTGGGGAAGCCCAGGATGGACCCATGTTGCTGTAGTTGTGTACAAAAAGCAAAACAGAGGGCTGTAGTAGTGTTGAAATGTTTACCTTTCCTGCTTACAACATGAAGTTCATTGATTTGCATTATACTATAAAAAACAATATAGAGGTTGAGATATTTTTGGGTTTACAAAGTTCACAGTATTCCAATTCTTTTTTTTTTTTTCCCATTTTTGTGGGCATCACAGCCTCTGGTGGTCGTGGGCGGTACCCAGTGCCACTCCTGAGAGCCGCCGCTGGATTTGAACCGCCAAGCCCGCCGCAGGTCGCAGTCCTGCACTCAACCACTTACGCCACCGGGGCTCAGCCCTCCAATTCTTCAATAGTGGCTAACTCACCAATTTGAAGTCCTCCAGTTCCTTTGGATCGATACCATCTGGATTCCAGATGCTTCCATCAGATTCCCCAACACCAACACATTTAGCACCAAAGCGATGTAAGTATCTCATAGAGTGCAGCCCCACATTGCCAAACCCCTGTGAAGCACAATAATCAAAGACACAAACATCAGAGTGTCCCAGCACTGACCAATATGCATTCAGTCTCTTAGCGCAGAGAGCTGAAAGAACCACAAACATGGCACATCCCCCCCAAAACATTAACATGATCATTTATGTATGATCACTTATACTCAAGGAAACAAAACTTTTACCTGAACAACGAAGGTTTTATCTCCAAACCCTGGCGTCATCCCTAGAATGCTCATGTAAGAGGCTTCATTGATGAAGTTTTCAATCCCATGGAAAACACCACGGCCAGTAGCAGATATGCGCCCATGAATTCCACCTTGACTGATGGGTTTGCCAGTAACACAGGCATGTGCATTAATATCCTGCAAGAAAAAGCCAT
>PVJH01034444.1:0-21407 GCA_004026705.1 Nesogale talazaci
TCCATCTGGCTCGGGGGTGTCAAGTGCAAGTGTGCTCAATTTGGGGTCTTCATAGGTGTCTAGTGGTTGCCTGATTTCTTTTCAACCTCCTCTCTGGGGGCCTTTGCAGACTGACGAGGGACAACCTATTTAAGCTAGCTGCCTAACAAACCCATTTCATTGAAAGTAGTCCTCTTTTTCTTCTTCTCTAGCAAGAATGATGTCTTTCTCCTGGGAATGGTCCCTCCCAATATCACACCCCAAATGCAGGAGAAGTCTCATCAGGGTCTCTTCTAGGGAGCGTTCTGACTATGCTTCGTAGATAAGATACATGCGTTCTTCTGGCAGTCCATGGTATCATGGTATTTTCAGAATCTTCTCACAACACCATAATTCAACTGTTTCAATTCTTCTTTTGACTTTACCACATTCATAAAAAAATGATTAAAGGGCTGAGCCCCGGTGGCGTCAGGGGTGGAGTGCGGGACTGCAGCCCGCGGGCTTGGCGGTTCAAATCCAGCGGCGGCTCTCAGGAGCAGCACTGGGTAGCGCCCACAACCACCAGAGGCAGTGATGGCCTCCCCCCAAATGATTAAAAATATAATGTATTGGGACAGGGGCAATTTAATTTTCTTTGCTTTTTAACCTTTTATGGAAAGCAAATCTCACAGCCTCACTCATAAGAAATATGATGATAAAATGAGAAAAAAATGAAGCTGGTGAGAAAAATAAATCTATAGATTGCAAAGGAAGGAACATTTCTAATCACATACCCTTTTGAATCCTTGTGAATGATTGTGTTTGAGGCTGCTTCAAAAAGTTTGTGAAAAAAATGGAATAAATTGTAGAATTTCCTAGGATGTTTTCTTTCTTTTTTTAAAAATCATTTTATTGGGGGCTCATGCAACTCTTATCACAATTCATCCATCCATCCACTGTATACCAAGCACATTTGTACATTTGTTGCCATCACCACTCTTAAAACATTTGTTTTAGAATTGAGCCCTTGGTAACAGCTCTGCATTTCCCCCCTCCCTCCCTGCTCTCCCGCCTTCATGAATTCTTGATAATTTATAAATTATTATAATTTTGTCATATCGTTCACTGTTCGATGTCTCCCTTCATCCACTTCCCTGTTGTCCATATCCCCAGGGAGGAGGCTATATGTACATCCTTATAATTCATTCCCCCTTTCTACCCAACCTTCCCTCCACCCTCCTGGTTATCACCACTCTCACCACTGGTCCAGAGGAGTTCATTTGTCCTGAATTCCCCATGTTTCCAGTTCCTATCTGTACCAGAGTACATGCTCTGGTCTAGCTGGATTTGTAAGGTAGAATTGTGTGGCAGTCATGTGCTTATGTTAATTTTATGATTGAGATGTAGGGGTGGAGTCTAGCCTGTTAATCTGGAGATAGCCATTGAGTAGCCAATGAAGCCTCTATGTGGGCATGGCTTTCTCCTGGGACTTCTGGGAAATCTCACGATATTTCCCTCATGAAGATGAGAAGCTATCTTCCCCAGTTGTTGGGAGTTAGTCTCAGAGGCGATGAGTCACGGAAAAGACAAGATGGCAGCATCCGAGAAGCTGGAGGAGCCGTCGGAGAGACCACACGGCTTTGTCCTGATGGAGCCAGACCTCTGAAGCTGGGGTGACATGCTGTTGATGGACCTGAGCCCTGGAAATGAGGAGCCATGGGGAGACCCCTGTCAGCGCCAGAATTCCGCAACCACTGACCTGTGACTTCATGAGTCAGAAGGAGACTTTGTAGACTGATTTCGGGCATATGGGTTAATATCGGACTTATGACTTTGTACTGGACTGGATTGGGATGTCTTCTTAGTGTCACATTCCTTTTGTATATAAACCCTTTCTGGGCTGAGCCCCAGTGGCGTAGTGGTAGTGCGCGGGACTGTGGCTCACTGGGACAGAGGTTCAATTGCAGCAGTGGGGCTGGGCCTCCTACTCCCACTGCCGGAGAGCAGTGATGCCAAAAAAAAAAAAAAAAAAAAGCCCTTTTCTTACATCTACATGCGTGTCTATGAAATTTGTTCCTCTAGTGTACCCGGACTAACACAAATTGGGATCATGATAGTGGGTGGAGGAAGCATTTAAGAACTAGAGAAAAATTGCATGTTTCATCATTGCTATACTGTATCCTGACTGTTTTGTCTCTTCCTTGAGACCCTTCTATAAAGGGATGTTCCGTTACCTAAAGACAGGCTTTGTGTCCCCACTCCGTACTCCCTCTAATTTATACTGATGCAATTTTTAAATTCTTTGATGCCTGATTCCTGCTCCCTTTGACACCTTGTGGTCACACAGGCTGTTGTGCTTCTTCCATGTGGGCTTTATCATTTTTGAGCTAGGTGGCCACTTGTTTGCCTTCAAGTCTTTAAGATCCTAGATGCTATATCGTTTGATAGCTGGGCACTATCAGCTTTCTTTACCACATTTGCTAATGCACACATGTGTCTTCAGTGATCATGTCAGGAAAGTGAGTATCATGGAATGCCAATTTAATAGAACAAAGTGTTCTTGCATTGAGGAAGTACTTGAGTGGAGGCCCAGTGTTCATCTGCTGCCTTAATTCTAAACCTATAAGTATACACACATAGATCTACTTCCTCATCATCATATAAAAATATTTACCTATGTACAGGCCTGTATTTAGATCTTTATAAATGTCCATTGCCTCCTAGTTCTTTCCTTTATTCCCTTTTCCTTCCCTCTTGTCCCACTGTTATGCTCAGTCTTCAGTTGGGTTTCAGTAATTTCTCTTGATTATATTACTCTTGATCAATCTCTAGCAGCCCTCTCACACCCACCTTGTCCCGTGATTCTGGATTTGTAACCTTATACCTGGGTTGGTCAACACCCTCTCCTTTCTCCCACCTCCCCTTCTCCCATGTCCCCCCAGAGTCATCCGTCCTGTTGTTTTCTCCTCCAGACTTCTCATTCAGCCTATCTTATCTAGATAGACCTGCAGAGATAACAATATGTACAAAAAAATAACAAGACATAGCAAGACAAAGCGATAAAAGAAAACAAAATGACAGCAACAAAAAAACAATATCCAGAAAAAATATAAAAAACTTAAAAAAAAGTAAAACCTGTAAACAAACAAACAAACCCATGAATGTTTTCCTAGGGCTTCTTTATGGGAGTAGAAAGTCTCATCTTTTTCTTGAGGTGTGGCTGGTGGTTTTTTTTTCGAACTCCTGGTCTGTCAGTGAGCAGTCCAATGCATAATCGCTATGCCACAAAGCTCCTTGTTCCTAAGATTTTTTTTGAAGCCCCTTCCTACTTCAAAAATAACAATTGCAGACACACAAATCAATTAAACATGTAAATTTAGCAGTGGTGCACACATACAGGCCTATATAATTGAGATTCTGTTGTACCACACATAAATACAAAATCAAGTCCAGAAAGTGATATCATTTACAGTAACAAATTTTATCATACCCCTAGGAATAAATGTAGTGAAACTGAGTTTGACTTCTATATTGAAAGCTATAAAAAAAATCATTGGGAAAAAATTTTTGGAGTTAATTATAGAGATAATACCTGAAGTAAGAATATTAAACCTAAAGATTTTTAAGGTGTCCAGTCTCTTCAAATATGTATTTGGTAAAATTCCACTGGAAATCATAGTAAGATGCTTTGCTTGCTTATATGTTTATTTATTTATTTTCTCAATCTCCCTGTCTCTCTATCTACATCTGTCTATCTAATCTATCTCTCAGCAGTAGGAGTTGTCTAGATGACTTTAAAATTCCTATGTAGAAATGCTAAGCTATTAAATTAGTCATGTGAGTTTTGAAAAATAAGAACAAAATTGGAGAGAATTCAGTACAAGATAACAAAGCCTATTATAATCCTGTATTAATTAATATATTGACGCAAGGGTAGTAAACTGACCCCCTCAAATGAAATATCTTGGTCTTTGGTGGAATTACGATGAGAAAAAAAAAATCAAAATAGTTATCAAAAAGAGATTCTGAGGTCTGAGGGGCCAGCCCCCATCCCAACTACATGGACAATCACCCCTCCCCCCCCAGAAGAATTTACTTCAGAGAACAGTATTGAAGAGCTCGGGAGAGGGACGCATCTGATAGGAACACATTGGAACAAAGGGGGAGGAAGAGTGAGTTGAATACATCCTGGCCCACCAAGCCTTGAAGATAATACACCTGCTCAGTGCAGCCACTGCACAGAGAGGACCATATGGGTGGCCCCACTATGAGACAAGACATCCTTCTTTGACCCATAACCCTCCAGGGACAACACTGGAGACACCACACAAAACACCAAGGGCTTGCAACAGAACAGCAAGGGGAGCAGAACAAGGACTTCCCAAGGGAGTACCAAAAATAGACTTTGGGAGCCGGGCATAGCACCCCATCAGATTAGACCAGAAAACACTCCTCAAGGTCAAGAAACAGACCTTGAACTATTTACAGGCTTTTTCCGTCACTGATTTTTGTTGTTGTTTTGTTTTCTTTTGTTGCTTTGCACTCTCTTGCTTTTTGTGCATATCGTTATCTCTGCAGATCTGTCTAGCTAAGATAGGTGGAATAATCAATCTGGAGGAGAAAACAACTGACCGATGGTTATGGGAGGACATGGGAGAGGGGGAGGAAGGGGAAAAGAAGTGGTGCTAACAAACTCAGGGACAAAGGATCAACAGGTGATCCAAAATCAGGGGTAAGGCGTGTGTAAGAGGCCTGGTAGGGTTTGATCAAGGACAACATAACCGAGAGGAATTACTGAAGCCTAAATGAAGTCTGAACATGTGAACGGGAATAGAAGGAAACAAAAGGGAATAGAGAAAAGAACTAGGAGGCAAAGGACATTTATAGCGGTCTAAATACAGGTATGAACATAAGTAAATATATTTACATATGATGATGGGGAAATAGATCTATGTGCATATATTTCTAGGGTTAGTATTTTTTTTTGGCATCACTGCCCTCTTGGTGGTGGTGGGAGCTACCCAGTGCTGCTCCTGAGAGCCGCCACTGGATTTGAACCTCCAAACCTGCGGGCCGCAGTCCTGCACTCAACCACTTATGCCACTGGGACTCAGCCTCTAGGGTTAGTATTAAGGCAGAAAGTGAACATGGGGGCTGAGCCCCGGTGGCGTAGTGGTTGTGCGCGGAACTGTGGCCCACTGGGATGGAGGTTCAATTCCGGCTCCCAGGAGCAAAGGCTGGGCCTCTACTCCCACCACCTGAGGGCAGTGATGCCTAAAAAAAAAAAGAAAGTGAACACGGGGTCTCCACTTAAATACTCCTTCAATGCAAGATCACATTGTTCTATTAAACTGGCATTCCATGATGCTCACCTTCCTGACATGATCACTGAAGACAAAATGTGTGCATAAGCAAATGTGGTGAAGAAAGCTGATGGTGTCCACTTATCAAAAGATATATAGTTTGGAGGGCTGAGCCCCGGTGGCATAGTGATTGTGCACGGGACTGCGGCCCACTGGGATGAAGGTTCAATTCCCGCTCACAGGAGCAAAGGCTGGGCCTCCTACTCCCACCACCAGGGCAGTGATGCCTAAAAAAAAGAAACAAAAAACAAAAAACCCCAAAGATATATAGTTTGGGATCATAAAAGCTTGAAGATAAACAAGCAGCTATCTAGCTCAGAAGCAACCAAACCTACATGGAAGAAGCACATCAGTCTGTGTGATCACGAGATGTTGATGGGATCAGGTGTCAGGCATCAAAGAGCAAAAAACCATATCATTGCGAATGAGGGGGATTGTGCTGTGGGGACCCAGGGCTCATCTGTAGACAACTGGGCATCCCTTTGGAACATACCACTTTCCTCTAGTTCTTAAATGCTTCCTCCCCCCTCACTATCATGATCCCAAATCTACCTCACAAATCCGGCTAGACCAGAGGATGCACACTGATACAGATGGGAACTGGAAATATGAGGAATCCAGGATGGATGAACCCCTCAGGACCGGTGGTGAGAGTGGTGATACCGGGAGGGTAGAGGGAAGGTGGGATAGAAAGGGGGAACGGATTACAAGGATCTACATGTAACCCCCTCCCAGAGGAACAGACAACAGAAAAGTGGTTGAAAGGAGACGTCGGCCAGTGTCAGACATGACAAAATAATAATTTATAAGTTATCCAGGGTTCATGGGGGAGGGGGCAGGAAGGGAGAGGAAAACATGCAGAACTGATACCAAGGGCTCACGTAGAAAGAAAATGTTTTGAGAATGATGAGGGCAGTCAATGTATCAATGTGTTTGACACAACGGATGCATGTATGGCTTGAGACAAGAGTTGTACAAGTCTCCAAAAAAAATGATTTAAAAAAAAGCGAGGGTTTTGGAGTCTTCTTTTGAATGAGTATTCTTTTGAATGAAGAATACTTAAAGCAAATGAGTGTGATGAAGTAAAATGGCAGAACAGAAAATCTCAAAGGGCCGCTTAAGGAGTCAAGTAAAGTATTATCGTGAATCGTGTAAGCATGTAGCGCTGGAAAGCCAAAAGGAAAGAACACGCTTAGCATATTTCAAGCTGAAAGAGTTTCAATATCGAAGGATCCTGTGGGTAAAATATTGAATGATACAGGAAGTATCCAAAGAAGATGGAAGGGGGCTGAGCCCCGGTGGCGTAGTGGTTGTGCGCGGGACTGCGGCCCACTGGGATGGAGGTTCAGTTCCAGCAGTGGGGCTGGGCCTCCTACTCCCACCACCGGAGAGCAGTGATGCCCAATACAAAACAAACAAACAAAAGACAAAGAAGATGGAAGGGATGTAATTTTCACTGTACCAAAGAGAATTGGTCAATATTCAACCGTTTGAAGAGGTAGCATACAATCAATGACCAATGACACTGAAGGAGGAACCCCAAGTGACACTAAAGGCATGCTGAAGATCAAGGTTTGAGGAATTGATCAATTGAAATGTTTTAATGCCAAGAAATTTTGGAAGAGACTCATATTTATATCTATGCCCCCCAAAGAGGTGACTCAACAGAGTGTAGACATTCTTAATTGATATCATACTAGTCATAATTATCGATCAATATTATTAATATCACATGTAAGTAAAAATTTACTGAAGATCATTCAACATGGTTGCTGCAGTACGTGAACAAGGAGCGTCCAGAAATTCAAGCCAAATTCAGAAGAGGGATACTATTGCTGACATCAGATGAATCTTGGCTGAAAGCAGAGAATACTAGAAAGATGTTTATTTACTTCACCGACTAGGCAAATCACTGTAGGGATCATAACAAATTATGGGTAACATTGAGAAGAATGGGAGAATGGAAATTCCAGAACACATCACTGTGCATATGTGGGGTCTGTACATGGACCAGGAAGCAGTCATTGGAACAGAATAAGGGAATGCTGTTTGAATTAAATTAGGAAAAATGTGTTTGTGGGTTGTAGTCCTTGACCATACTTTGTGAGCCAAGCAAATAAATAATTGTATTTTTTGAAGAGCAGGGCATTAGGATTGGGGTCAAGTTGATTAACAACCTTTGATATGCAGATGACACAACCTTGCTTACTGCTAGTGAGAAGGACACAAAGCACTTGCTGGTGAAGCTCAGGTACTGTAGTCTTCACTACGGCTTACAACTCAGTGTAAGACCAACCCAATTCCTCACCACCGGACCAATAAACAGCACCATGATAAATGAAGAAAAAAAAATTGAAGTTGTTACGGATTTCATCTTTTTTGAATCCACAGTCAATGCCAATGGAAGCAAGAGCCACGAAATCAAAGGACATATGACAGCCAGAAAGAGCGAGACCCTGAATGAGATGGATTGACACAGGGGTTGCAACAATGGGTGAAAACAACAACTGAGAATGACGCAGGACAGGTTGTCTTTCATCCCGTTGTACATGTGATCCATATGAGTTGAATCGCACTGGAACGGTCTTAACCACCACCACATACATTCATGCCCTTATCACTACAATAAGCTTTAGAACATTTTCATTCAAGAGTTTCATGCAGACACACGAATCACATTTCAATCCCCAGCCTTAGACACCCACCACTCTGCTTTCTGTGGCTCTATATTTGATGGCATAGTGATTATACATTAACCCCGCTGTGCCGGTCATATGCTTATGTTAAATTCATGACTCAGGTGTAGGGGTGGAGTCTAGCCTATTAATCTGGAGATAGCCATTGAGTAGCCAATGAGGCCTCTGTGTGGGCATGGCTTTCTCCTGAGACTTCTGGGAAATCTCATGATATTTCCCTCGTGGAGATGAGAAGGTATCTCCCTGGTTGTTGGGAGTTAGTCTCAGAGGTGATGAATCATGGACAAGACCAGATGGCAGCGTCTGAGGAGCCGGAGGAGAAGCCACATGGATTTGCGCTGATGGAGACAGACCTCTGAAGCTGGAGAAGCTACGTGGAGAACCCTGCCAGTGCTGAGTTGCTTCTACCACCACTGGATACTGCTGATGGACCCTGAGCCCTGGGAGCAAGGAGCCATGAGGAGACCCCTGCCAGTGCCGGGACGCTGCACCCACTGACCTGTGACTTTGTGAGTCAGAAGGAGACATTATAGACTGGTATCGGGCATATGAGCTAATATTGGACCTTATACTGGACTTTGTACTGTGACTTTGTGACTTTGTACTGGACTGAGTTGGGATGCTTTCTCAGTGTTCCATTCCTTCTGTATATAAACCTTTCCCTTGTATCCATACGCGTGTCTATCAATTTGTTCCTCTAGTCTACCCAGACTCATACACCCACTGACCACAAGGTCCACCATTTGAAACCACTAACTGCTCTGTGGTCATGGTGAAGCTTTCTCCTCCCTCTAGCAAGAGTTAAAACCTCAGAAGCACACGGGGGCAGTTTCACATCTCCTTTAGGATCTCTCTGAGTGGCAAGAGACTTCATGTAAGTCATTCTTTTTAACACTTGGCACGTGTTAAAAGCAAATAGTTATAGTTATTTTGTGAGTGGCTTTTAAATTTAGGTAGATGTCGTAAAGTCCATCCATTGTGTAGCAAAAATTAGCGAGAAGGGGGAGATGGTGAACAAGATGGATTGACACATGCCTGCAATAAAGGGCTGAAGCACAGCCCCACATGGGAGGGGAGCCCAGGAGCAGACACCTTAGGCTGTATCTGAGGTTGCTGAGAGTATACAATATGACAACAGAGAGCCACACTTTCAACATTTAAAAAAAATTTATTTTAGGCATTACTGCCCTCTGGTGGGAGTGGGAGGTCCAGCCTTGCTCCCGGAGAGCTGCCGTTGGATTTGAACCACCAACCCAGTGGGCCGCAGTCCCACACTCAACCACTACACCACCGAGGCTCAGCCTGAGAGCCACACTTTTAAGGAGGTTCATGACTGGCATATTTTATTCAGTATGTACATAAACACATGTGCACATTAAGACTTGAAACATGAACTGATGAAGCCCAGCAAGAATAATGGATGTTCATGAAGACATTAATTAAAAGACTGACTTTCTAGCTGATCTGATATGTAAACCCTCACCTATCTTACAATAAAAGTAAAAAATAAAAAAACCTAACCCTTTCACAATCTAATTGTTTCAAATGCCATTATATCTTTGTGTGTGTGTGTGTGTGTGTGTGTGTGTGTGGCATCACTGCCCTGGTGGGAGTACGAAGCCCAGCCTTGCTCCTGGAGAGCTGCTGTTGGATTTGAACTGTCAACCCTGTGGGCCCCAGGCCCGCACACAACCACTAGGCCACTGGGGCTCAGCCTTCTGCTTCTCTTCTTTATTTATTTTTCTTCTCTTTTTTTTTTTTGGCATCACTGTCCTCAGGTGGTGGGAGTAGGAGGCCCAGTCTTTACTCCATGGAGCTGGAATCGAACCTCCATCCCATGGGGCCGCAGTCCCGTGCACAACCACTACGTCACTGGGGCTCAGCCTTTTCTCTCTTTTATTTCTAATTCTTTTTGTTGAAGTTGTAGGAAAAAGTTGATTTCATTTCATGCTTCTTTGGGACAAATTTTATAAAGTATTGTGAGCAGAAGCTGAGTTCGGATATATGGGAAGGAGTACAGGTTGAAAAAAACAGGAAATACTGTAGGCAATCTTAAAGGTCCTCCAGGGCAAGGTCAGGAGTTGGGGAAACCCAGTAAGGAGAGTATTTTCTGTAGGGCCATTGAATCAGGAATGAGCCAGGACCTAAAGAAACATTCTCTCTCAAAGAAAGACGAGAATGAAACATAAAATCAGTTCATATATTGGAGAAAGTGGGACAGAATTCTTTCTTCGTCATGACTCCATTCACCTTAGCTCAGGATTCCTGAAGAAGAAAGAGTATTGTTTCTGCATCTTCCTCTACAAACAGCTTCTTTCCCCCACACTCAGGGTCTCTCATGTTCTGACAACCTAATTCAAAGAAAGACAGCAAAGTAAAAACAAAAACAACCCCCGCCCCTTGGCAGGTCCATGACCCAATGCTACCTCAGAGTACAAGCTGTTAGAAAGCTAGATGAATATTCAATATAAAACAGATAAGAGAATATTGAATATAAATGATCTGATCAGAAGTCTGAATCCAAAGACTTTCCTGATATTTCTGTCTTGTCATCTCTACTATCAATTCTAGGAGGACCAAATGTAACTCTAAAAGAAGATTAAGGTGCAGTCCAGTTGGTTGAAGTCTAGAGTGTCCTAGAAAATATAGAGGAAGATATATGTCTGTAAGATATACAGGCAAATCTTGCCTCATCACACTGGGGCAAAACAGAACAGCAAGGGAAGCAAAGCAATGAAGTTTCTGGGGGAATACCACAAAGAGACATTGGGGCCAGGGCATGAAATCCCATCAGACTTGACCAGAAAACATTCCTGAAGGTCAAAAAACAGACCTGGATCTAGTTATAGATTTTTTTGGGTCTTTTGTTGTTGTCTTGTTTTCTTTAGTTGCTTTGTTTTGCTCTTTCTTGTTTTTGTGTTTATTATCTTTGTATGTCTACCAGATAAGACAGGCAGGATAAACAATCCAGAGGAGAAAAAAATGGGACCAACAGTTCTGGGGGGACACTGGAGAAATGGAGGCAGGGAAAGAGAAGGGGGGTGTCAACTAACCAAGGGACAAGGGGACAAGTGAACTAAAATTGATGGTGAGGAGGGTATAGGATGCCTGGCGGGACTTGATCAAGGACAGTGTAGCCAAGAGGAATTACTGAAATCTGAATGAAGGCCGAACATGAGAGTGGGACAAGAGGAAAGTAAAAGGAAATAGAGGAAAGAACTAGGAGGCAAAGAGCATTTATAGAGGTCTAAATATAGGTGAATATATTCATATATGATGATGCGGAAATAGATGTATGTCCATATGTTAAGTATTAAGGTAGCATATGGACATTGGCCCTCTGTGGCAGTCATGTTCTTATGTTAATTTTATAATTGAAATGTAGGGGTGGAGTCTAGCCTGTTAATCTGGAGATAGCCATTGAGTAGCCGATGAGGACTGTGTGTGGGCATGGCTTTCACCTGAGACTCCTGGGAAATCTCGCGGTATTTCCCTCGTGAAGATGAGAAGCTATCTTCCCCAGTTGTTGGGAGTTAGTTTCAGAGATGATTAACCACAGGCAACACAGAATGGAGCTGGCTGGGAGGCTGGAGTAACTGGTGGAGAGACCACTCGGCTTTGCCCTGATGAAGACAGACCTCTGAAGCTGGAGTGGCATGCTGTTGATGGACCTGAGCCCTGGAAGCAAGGAGCCATGGGGAGACCCCTGCCAGAACCAGAATTCTGCACCCACTGACCTGTGACTTCCTGAGTCAGAAGCAGGCTTTATAGACTGACTTCGGGCATATGGGTTAATATTGGACTTATGACTTTGCACTGGACTGGATTGGGATGCCATCTTGTGTCACATTTCTTTTGTATATTAACCCTTTCCTTATACCTATATGCGTGTCTCTGAAATTTGTTCCTCTAGTCTACCCAGAATAACACAGCCTCTACTCAAGTACTCCCTCAATGCAAGAACACTTTGTTTTAATAACCTGACATTCTGTGATACTCACTCATCTTCCCAACATAGTCAATGTATCACTGAAGACAAAATGAGTGCATAAGCAAATGTGGTGAAGAAAGCTGATGGTGCCTGGCTATCAGAAGATAAAGCATCTGGGGTCTTAAAGGGTTGAAGCTAAACAAGCATCCATCTGGCTGAGAAGCAACAAAGTCCACATAGAAGAAACACACCAGTCTGTGGGATCGTATGGAGTCAATGGGAGCAGGTATCAAAGAACCAGGACAAAAAATCATATCCATGCGAATGAAGGGGGGTTTGGAGTGGAGACCCAAAGCCCATCTGCAGGAAATTGGACATCCTCTTGCAGAAGAGTCACCAGGAAGAGATGAGTCAGTCAGGGGCAGTAAAGCACTGATGGAACATACAGCTTTCCTCTAGTTCTTTAAAGCTTCCTCCTCCCTCACTGGCATGACGGCAATTTGCCTTACATATCCGGTTAGACCAGAGCATGTACACTGATAGAGATAAGAGCAAGAAGCACAGGAAATCCAGGACAGATAAACCCTTCAGGACCAGTGAGAGTACCGACACCAGATGATAAGGAAAGCTGGGGGTAGAAAGGGGGAATGGATCACAGTGATCTACATATAACCCCCTCCCAGGGGGATGAACAACAGAAAAGTGGATGAAGGGAGACATGAAAAAAAACATGAAAGACATGAAAAAAAGTTTATAAATGACCAAAGTCCATGAGGGAGGGAAGGTGGGGAAGGGGGAAATGAGCTGATACCAAGGGCTCCAGTAGGAAGAAAATGTTTTGACAATGATGATGGCAACAAATGTACAAATGTGCTTGACACCATGATGTATGTAGGGATTGTGATAAAAGCTTTATGAGCTCTCAATAGATGATTAAAAAAAAGATATACAGGCACAACTGTTTCCACATACCATGTCTTCAGGTCTTGATCTCCCACCTGAGAGTTCTCTATTCTACAATTCATATCATGTTATAGCAGAGAGGAGAACAGAGTCTGAGAGCCTGCACTCTATGAAGACCCTGATACACAAATCCAGAAGATTATTAGACTGAATGGCTCTTCTTTCACCCGTCCAAAGATCTTGACCAAAGATTTCCAGACCTTCTAACCTTTCTTTTATCTGCCACAAGTTCATCTGTTTTGACAACCTTATTTTTGATGTTCCTGATACTTGGGAAAGAAAGCTTTCTATAAGGTTACTGTTTTACAGAAAATCAAGCAATGAAGTCATATTTCTTCCCTCAGAGGCATTCCCAGGAGGAATTCCAGCTACCAACAGTTTCCTTACCTTTCTGATTTCTGATGAGAATGAACAGCCCACCCCAAGGAAGAGCAGACTCAGGACAAAGACCCTGATTCCATACAGCACCTTGCTCTGAGCAGATGCAGATGGTGCTCTGAAGAGTAGAAACCGACTTCAGTAGTTTTTAAAGAATCATTTTATTGGGGGCTCCTATAGCTTTTATCATAGAATATCCATCTACCCATTGTGTCAAGCACACCTTTATATTTATTGCCATCATCATTCTTTTTTTTGTTTTGTTTTGTTTTGTTTGGGCATCACTGCTTTCTGGTGGTGGGAGAAAGAGACCCAGACCCACTGCTGGAATTGAACCTCCGTCCCAGTGGGCTGTAGTCACGCACACAACTACTATGCCACCGGGGCTCAGCCGCCATCATCATTCTTAAAATATTTTCTCCTCCTCTTCCCTTTTTTTGGGTGAGGGGACTCATAAAATTAGTAGTTTTTTAGCCCAAGTCAAAGCCTTTGGTAATGAGAGAAATTTACTATGCAAAATAGACAAGTTGGTCACTGAGGAAAAGAATGATTTAAAAAATCACACTGAGTAGAAATGTCTATTGTCCTAAAAATACATGTCTTGCTATATTTTAAATAGGTGTTTTCACTTTGTTGTTATATCATAGGAATGATAAAATGTAATCTTTTTTTCCCCATATCATTGCCCTCGTAGGAAGCCCAGCCTTGCTCCTGGAAAGCTGCTGCTGGATTTGAACCATCAACCCTGTGGACCGCGGTTCCATACACAGCCACTGCACCACCAGGGCTCAGCTAAAATATATATAATCTTGATATGAAACTCTGAGCTGACACTTGTATATGAATTCCTCATATTTTCTCCAAATATTGGATTCTCTCTTACATCGATCGGTAAACTTCATTGAGGAACAATGAAGGTTTTTTTTCCTTACGAAGTATCATTTATGTTTTGTGTTTTATTGTTTCTGCTTTGGGGATTTTGTGTGAGAATCCACTGTCTAATAACTTGGTCTAAAAGTGTAAACTTGACCGCGCCTTCTGCAAGCCCTGCTCCTTGCAGCGCCAGCCGACTCCAGACGCCACCCACCGCTTCTTCCAGACATGGACCCCAACTCTTCCTGTGCTGCCGGAGGCTTCTGTACCTGGGGCGTCCCTGCACATGTAAAGAATGCTGATGCACGTCCTGTAAAAAAAGCTTCTGCTCTTGCTGCCCTGCCAGCTGTGCCCAGGGCTGCATCTGCAAAGGGCATTGGACAAGTGCAGCTGCCTTGCCTGATGGGGAAGAGCCCTGCCCAGCTGTAAATAGAGCCCCACCCATGTAAAGCCGGAGTTTTCTTTTTTTGACACAACCCAGATGTTTCCTATAATCTTTCCCCTACAGAATAGATGAAAAAATGATAATAAAAGTTGCTGACTTAAAAGAAGTGTAAACTTTTTGTTTTCTTCTAAGAGTTTGTAATGGCTTATTTTGTGTCATAGGGGCTAGAGTATGGATCCCAGCATTTGTGGCAAACACTTGTCTAGGTACTGCTCCATAATGTGATAATATGAGATGTGATATGATGTGATGCAATAATGCGATGAATAAATCCCACCACTTGTTTGTCTAAAAAAAAAAATCACACCAGCCGGTGCCATCATGAAATGCCATCAGGACGGGTTGACGGCACCAGAAGATTCACAACAAGCAACAAACGAGGCAGATGGCGTTGGTGAGGATGAGGGGGCATCGGAGCAGAGGCCCAGGGTCCATCTGTAGACAATGGAGCATCCTCTCACAGAGGGGTTGCAGGGAAGGGATGAGTCAGTCAGGGTGCAGCACCATGCAATATACCTCTGGTTCCTTGACCCCCGTTATCATGACCCCAGTGCTGCTTCCCACTCTGGATTGGATCAGAACACATGCATAGGTATAATTAAGAGAGAAAGCTTACAGCACACGGAATCCAGGAACAGGAACGGGAATTGCAATACCAAAACGGTGGGAGTGGGGGAGGGTGGAAGGAGGTTCTGATCACAATGAATGGCACATCACCCCCCTCACCTCCCCCCCCCCCTTTTGCAGGGGTAAGAACAACAGAAACCAGAGGGGAAGGGAGACAGTGGCTGGTATGAGATATGAAAATAATAGCAATCTAAAAAAAGGGAAAGTAATAACAATCTGCTCAGGGATCATGAAGGTGGGAGGGAGGGAGGGGAAAAAAAGAGGAGCTGATTCTGAGGGCTCAATAGAGAAAAGAATGAGGGCTCAAATGTCTAGAAAAGAATGAAGGCCAGGGCTGAGCCCCGGTGGCGTAAGTGGTTGAGTGCGGAACTGCAGCCTGCGGGCTTGGCTGTTCAAATCCAGCGGTAGCTGGGTAGCGCCCACGACCACCAGAGGCAGTGATGCCCACAAAAAACAAAAATAAAAACAAGCAAAACAAAAAGAATGATGGCCAGATATGTCCAAATGTTGTGTGGATTGTAACAAGAGTTGTAAGAGTCCCCATTAAAATGATCTTTGTTGGGGTGACGAATCGCTGTGCTTTAATTATGCTGAATTTGTAACAATGAAAATACATCCTGCATATCAGATATTTCTATTATGATTCTTAATGGTAGCCAAACTACAGTTATGAAGTAGCAGCGAGAATAATTTTAAGGCTGGGGTCACCACAACACGAGGAACTGTATTAAGAAAGAAGGTTGAGGGGCTGCGTAGTGGTTGTGTGCGGGACTGCGGCCCACTGGGCTGACGGTTCAAATCCAGCAGCAGCTCTCCAGGAGCAAGGCTGGGTCTCCTACTCCCACCAGGGCAGTGATGCTCTCCCTCTCCCCCCAAAATCATCTTATTAGGAGCTCACCCAACTTTTCTTTTGGATGTTAAAAGTTTTATTGGCATATAGTTCATGAACCATATAATTCAATAGTTCATTCACATTAAGAACACTTGTACAATCATCCCTACAACCAATTTTGGAGCATTTTCTTCATTCTTTTCTCCCCCTAACTTTATTTTATTATTATTTTTCTAACTTTATTTAAAAAAATCATTTTGGGCTGAGCCCCGGTGGCACAAGTGGTTGAGTGTGGGACTGTGGCCCACGGGCTTCGAGGTTCAAATCCAGTGGCGGCTCTCAGGAGCAACGCTGGGTGGCGCCCACGACCACCAGAGGCAGTGATGCCCCCCCCCCAAACAAAACAAAATAAATAAATCATTCTATTGGAGGCTCACACAACAAGAGTTGTCATAGTCCCCAATAAAATGATCTTGAAGAAAGAAAGAAAGGAAGAAAGAAAGAAAGAAAGAAAAAAAGAAAAAAAGGATCAATCTAGAATCCCTCCCAGGGGGATGAATAATGGAAAAGTGGGTGAAGGGTGATGAAGGATGATGTAGATATGAAAATAATAATCTATAACCTGTCAAGGATTCATGAGGGAGGTCGGGTGGGGGAAGGAGAGGGAAGAAATGGGGAGCTGATAGCAGGGGCTCAAGTGGGAAGAGAATGCTTTGATAATGATGGCAACATATGTGCAAATGTGCTTGACACATTGGAGGAATGTTCGGATTGTGATAAGAGATGTTAAGAGCCCCCACAAAAATATTCTAAAAAGAAAATAGAAGAAAAAAGGTGCCTTAATATTTACTCTTGTTTCATCAATCTCTTTTCTTTTTGAAAAAAAATATCTAGCCATGCTACTGTTATTCTTTGAATCATCTCTCTTTCAAAATGGACATTTGAGGTGTAGTGGGGTCTGGGGCTCACACATCCACACACATGCTTAATGTCATCCCCGAGGGACCAGCAGTGCAATCAGGACATGCCATTGTTACGTATTTTTGAAAGAGGGAGAAACTTGAAAAGCAACATTTTCTTAATACCACAAAATGGTGGATTTAAGAAGGACGGTAAACCGTGACTAACAATGTAGCTACACATCCCACTGAATAGAAATGTTTGTATTCTTAACATCAAAAAGAAGAGAATCAAATTACTGGCTACAAACTGAATGGCATTCCAACACCGTGTTCATAATCTTACCTATAGCAAACCCATTTCTCTGGAATAACACTAGAACTCTGGAGTAAATAGTCAATAAGATATTTTTTAGAGTAAGTAATTACAATCAGTTAATACATTGATGAAAACTGCTGAACAGACTCAGAAATCAAGACATAAAGATGAAAAATAAAAGGACATTAAAATCATTTTATTTGGAGGCTCTTACAGCTCTTATAACACTCCATCCATCCATTGTGTCAAGAACGATGAAGCTGTTGCTATCATCATTCTCAAAGCATGTTTCTTTGGTACCAGTTTCTCTTTTTCCACTCCGTTCTTCCCCCTCCCGCCCTTGTGAACCCTTGATAAATGAGAAATTATTATTTTTTTCATATCTTACCCTGAAAAGGACATTTTCAACGAAGTGTTTGGCAACATTGGAGAAAAGACCTAACAAAGGAGACAGCAGGTATATTGTGTTAGAACTACACAAAAAAATAGTTGGGAACTAGTCAACTACTAGGAATAGTGGAATAAACATGGCAACATTAATGTGTTAATAAAATATTATACTTTAAAAAAGAGAGAGCTGGTTTCATAATACTTTCAACTATGTAAAAATATGTGGGTAAAGCCCAACAAAAATAGAAGAAAACTCAGACCAAAAAGTAGCCTCAGAATTTCCCGCTCCGACATCCACAAAAGAGCAAGAAGTCAGTGTCTGAAGGCAATGTTTATGAAGGAAACTGGGAGCGCACTTTGTACTTGGGAGTGTTCAGGACTGACTCGGCCCTGAGTCAGAAATGACAAAATGAGGGTGAGGTGGGGTTTTTTTTGGGATGAAGAGGGCAGTTCGTGATTCACCTCACGTTGTGACAATGTTTACTTTTCTCATCTACCTCCCCTCTCCCAAACTGTCACCTAACCCCTACCTAACTGTGGTCATTGACTGACTCCCATTCATAATGACCCTCTCAGATGAAGTACATGGACCCCAGCGTTCCCCAGACTGTCAATCCTCAAATCTGTCAGTCATTATTCTCCGGAGAAGCAGTTTGTGGGATCGAACCATCCACCTACTGTGCTGCGGCACCAGGGCGCCAGCACCCAAACACATACTTCTGAAACGCCCTCTCCCAAGTCTCCTAGGGCTCACCTCGACCAGGGTTCCTCCCTCTCAGCCCCTTCCCTTCAGCTCCATTTCCTTTCCTTCAGCTCACCCCACTGTGGCCCCAAGCCCCCCCACTCCCCACCCCAAGGTCCTTTCCTGATCCACACCTCCCCACACCCACACAAGCGCTCCTTCTGCCCTCCCACCCCCCAGACAACACCCCTGCGCAGCGCTCACCTCTCCGCACACAGAAGTTCTGCAAGGTCCCGTGGTTGTGTCTGAAGAACCTGTTCACCTTGCACCGTTTGTAACCCAGGCGCTCCTTCTGGCCATTCCAGTACTGGATGTCCAGCTCTGTCCCCACCCTGCCCTCCCCCTCTCCTGCGTCACTAAGCACACATTCTCCTGCTGGTGGTAGATATATCTCTGTACATACCACACCTGTTGGTGAAATGACACTCGGATTTCCATTGTTCCAGGAAATGTGCTATAGTGTCAGGAGGTTTGAGGTGGGGGTGGGAGGTGGAGGGGGAGGGTGGGGCTCCATCTGTCACCCCAACCAGTGCACTGTGCAGATTTGGTTTCCTCCCCTGAAAATGCTTGAAGCATAATTCTAGGAAAATTGGAAGTTGTCACACATGAAATGGAACCCACAGAGATCCTAGGTGTTAGTGAGCTATGGACCCTATTGCATCAGAAAATCGCATGGCTTACTATGCCGAGAATGACAGCTCCAACAAGAATGGTGCTGTGTTCATTGTCATAAAGAACATTAAAAAAAAAGGGGACATTTCAAAATTTGTCTTTTTTTTAAAAGAAAGATTTTTTTCTAATTTCATTTTGTGGACTATAAATAGTTTCTACATGTACAACTAAGGGCTACCGATTACATTTTCCAAGCTGTACAACTGCCTTCAGCCTCTCTCATGAACAAACTCACTGTCCCATGAAGACTTCTTTCTGATCAAGATCTGTCTTGAAGTATAATCCTGTCTGGGATAGGATAATGTCTGCTTACAAAGAAATTCAATCAATACAACTATTATCTACCTGTGTGAAGCAGCTTAGCGATGTATAAATGGAAGAATTCTATCAAAAAGTTCAGTCTAAGTGGACCAAACATGCCGTCAAGATGCATTGATACTGGCGCTTGGATCGAAAGAATTGGAAGCACAGGAAAAGGAACTGTAGTTGAAAAAGATAGCCTGGGTGATAGAAATGAACCTGGAGATGGCATGATTTAATTTTACAAGGGCCTTTATTCAATAACCCAAGTGGCAGCGATAGACACATCCTTCTCCAGGTGAAATACCCAGGAATCAAACGGATGACATCGGTGGGAAGAGATGATGGAGAAGCTCAGTGTCAGCAGTTAAACTCAGGCCAAGGGCTAACAACTGAGGAACCGAGCTCTCTGCTTGCTCCTATGTCAGTTCACCTTCAGCGTGGGGAAAATGGCAAGTCCAGGAGAGCCCAATTGCAGCCTTGATGACATTCCACTGGACGGGACGTTTGAGAACAGCTCCAGAACAGGTTTGACTCATTCCACATGAATGACAAGAGACCCAACGAGCTGTGGGATCGCATCAAGAACATTGTATACGAAGATAGCAAAAGTCATTAAAAACACATGAATAAAACGGACACGTTGTTTGTCTACATTTCTCTTCCACCTCACATTTTCTTTCTTTCTTTCTTTCTTTCTTTCTTTCTTTCTTTCTTTCTTTCTTTCTTTCGTTCTTTCTGAGAAAGAATACACAAGTAAAACACTTAATTCTTCCAGGCATCACAGACTGGAATGTTTCAGCTGCCTAGGCTTTTATAGCTTCTATACAAGCTGACACAGGAGAAGACTGCTTGAAAAAAAATATTGACTGTACAATTGTCCCCTCAAACACCTCCTGAATTTTGTATAAAACTTCAAGTTCCTGTCTCTACTATCTCTCGCTTATACATCTGTATTGTGATCTGTGCCCAAAGACTCCTTTTTTTGGTTTTTGTGGGCCTCACTGCCCTCTGGTGGTTGTGGGAGCCATCCAGTGCCGCTCCTGAGGGCCGCTGGTGGATTTGAACTGCCAAGTCCGCGGGCTGCAGTCCCGCACTCGACCACTGACACCACCGGGGCTCAGCCCAAGACGCTTTAACCCCATGAAGAAACCCATTGCACTGACTCAATTCCATGATAGAGATTCTATTAGACCGTGTCCCATTGGGCATTCTCTGTGAAATCAGCCTGACACGTCTGTCTCTTGTGGACCGGTTGATGGGTTTGAACTACTGACCACGAGGAGGGGCTATGAACAGTTTTGAAACCCAGTGTCAAGCCTGCTGTAGTTTATGGGAGTACAGAGCATTATCTTTCTTTCTGGAACAGATGGTTTCAAACTGCTGACCTGGGGGCCAGTAGTCCAATGCTTATCTCACTACACCACTGAGAGCCCCCTACCTGCTGTAGTTTGAAGATGTCTAGGAATCCAAAACTTTCAGGAAAAGAAGTCAACTGCTAGTGCTTACTAAGACGCTTGCTAATAACTCAACCTTAACAAGTATTTGGCGAAGACTGGTGTGATAGGCAGGCTTGCGGTGCCAACCTGGCCAATGATCAATTGAAGGGCAGAGATAGAAATGGCTCGGCGAGTCCTGCCCGTGCCCTCTTGCTCTTGGATCTTCGGAGCAGCCGGCTGCCTTGTTCGTCCTGTGCCTCGATCTCCAAGGGACACTACCCTGGGACACCTAATCCATGGACTGTGTTGCTGTGAGTTGAGGTTCCTTCAAGCCCTGCTTTGCCAGCACCTGGAATATGCATCTCTTGAGCTGGGGACTGTGGGACTCTGTCATCTGGCTGACTGTTGGTGACCTGTCTTGCTGTTTGCTGCTTATGGCCAGATAACCTGAATTGCTCTACAGAGGACTGCTCAGTGGCCCCCAAGACTCCAAGGACTGCCAGTCTACTAGCTGTCTCACACAAGTGAGTTGCGCTGAGCCATTTGTACTGCTTTTAGATGAGTTAACTGTTTGCTTCTT
>PVJH01034445.1:0-20605 GCA_004026705.1 Nesogale talazaci
CAAGTAATAACATTAGTAAGGAGGGTATTTGTAAGCATCACTCAAAGTAGAGCAATTGCTTTGACTCTAGGGTCACACTGGCAAGAAGTGAAAAGCAGCAGCCAAACACAGCTGCTCCTAAGGGAAATGCATCCTATTAAGAAGACTGGGTGGCAATGCCCGGGTGGAACAAATGTTCCCAAATGTTGGTCATCCTCAGTGGCACCTTGGAAGGTCGGCGAGGTGTGATCTGCTTCTAAAAGGTAATCACCTCGGAAACCCTATAAAATCCTTCCACGCCACACACAATGTTTCCAAGCCACGTGAAAGATCTTCAGCAGCTGCTTCCTGCAAAGTGAGAAGCCCAGCCCTTCAGGGTCTGTTCTTCGTCTGGAAGCACTACCGAAACCTATTCACTTTGGGTGACCCTGCAGGAATCTGAAATACCTGTGACATATCTTCCAGCATCACAGAAATGCACAAGGCACCACAGTACGACACACTGGCTGACAAATGGAGCCCTTACCATGGCTACAGCAATGGGCTCAAGCATAGGAACAGTTGTGATTGTGGCACAGGAGCAGGCAGCGTTTCTGCCAGTGGTGCATAAGGTTACCACGGGCCTGAACCAACTTGATGACACCTGAGAGCAGCAAGGACAGCAGGTTTGCACACACGGGATCACCACAGGTTGGAAGCAACTCCATGGCGACTAACATTCACCACAACACAAATGTACAAACGTGCTTGACATGCAATGGAGGGGTGGATGGACTGTGATAAGACTTGTGAGAACCCCCAATAAAAAGAATTTAAAAAAACAAACGAACAAGAAAAGCCAACCTTCAAAGTTTGTTTTTCCATTAAAAGTGCTTTGCAGCAAAATTGAAATAAATGTTTTTGTTTTAAATTGTGTAAGCTAGGTTCTCTGGACCATGCGACGACGCCTAGCTTTCCTTTACAGACCTCGGATTGTGAATGAGATCCCCTGCCCACTGGATCTCTACATCTTTAAATGGCATTGGCAGGTGAGTCAGAACAGTGTTTGGATTTTGGTTCTCATTTAACTCTAGTGCAAACCGCCCCCCCCCCACCCGAAAAGTTTCAAATCTTATTCAATGATTTCAAAGTTGCACCTGTAGGAGGTGAGGGTGATTGTGATGAATGCTTGGTTGTGAAGAGGAGTGCCTTCAACCATTCAAAGTGAGAATAAATGTATATAATATTAAAAGACAAGATGCAGTTATCTTTAAGCTTGGGGTTCATACTGCCTGGATTAACAACCTGGCTTTGGAAAAATTCCTATGCATTTCTCTAAAGGTTCTTGCTCTTTCTTTTGCTATTTGAATTTTGACCAGTAACACCTTCAGCAATCCTACATCATTACGAAATTTTCATATTCCTCAATCTGGACACAGTTCATTGTTGCTCTTCCTAGCCCATTGCTCAGCTCTGAGTGCCTCACCCTCTCTTGTCATGTAGGGGGTTTCCATGTGATACTGAAAGATATCCGGGGCATTCAAACCTAAAAGTATCTGCTTTCTTTAAAAGCAAGTCTGTTAGTGCCCTATTTCCAAATGCTCACCGCCAGATATAATCATCCATATCTTCTTTTCTTTTGGTTACTTCATTTAATATTTACATGGAGAAGAAAAAAAGCATAGGAATCTTATATGGACATGTTAGATGATGCTCCTTAAATACATCCAGGTTGCTACTCACCCCATGTCCACATTTCTCTAGGCGGGGTTGTTTCCTACAGAGAATTTCATGTCATGCAAGACACAATCCAAACCACAACGCCAAACAAGCTCACTGCCATCAAGTCAATGCTGACTGATGTGCGTTTTAGAGACAGTAACTGTTTACAGGAGTAGAAAACTCAGTCTTTCTCTCAAGAAGCTACTGGTTGTTTTGGACGGCCTACCCTGGAAATGGAAGCCCAATACATGCCACACTATATCCTAGAACCCAATTGTGTAAGCATAACCAGAAGAGTGTGAGAATTAGAAAGGATCTTATCTGGCAGGTGGATTGGGGTATATCTAGGACATTTTTCCATTCAAAATATTAAGTTGTTAAGAGATAAGGAAGGTGCATCAATTGCCAAGGGATGTACTGTGAATCTGCTCAGTGGTTACGCTGAAGTCTAGATTTGCAGGTGATATCATAAAGTCTCTTAAGCTAAGAGAGCTTCAAGGTTGGGAACCAGGCTCAAAGCCTGCCAAGAGCTTGGTAAAAGAAGTGTCCTTTCACTTGCATTTGTATACATGAGATCCATGAATTTTGTGGATGATGGCATAAATTATAAAAAGTGAATTGTGATCAAAACACAGGATTACATGTACCCAGGTTACATGACAGGTGTCTTATCTTTATATTGGAAATGTGACAACTTATCACACTCTGTATTTAACAGAAACACTGAATAACATATATATCTTTATGCATTTGAAGCAATACTTGATACTGTGATCAGAAATTTTATAAATGCTTTATCCATTGTTAAAAACAGCTTAATTGATCCTTTGCCGCTTCATAAGTGTGATGATTGGGCCTTCCCACATTTGTATGATATGTACCTCCCATAATCCTTGTTATGACACAGGCACATTACCCGTCTGACATGAAAAAAGAAAATGGAAGAAAAATAATAAAAAATAAAAACAGTTAAACAATTATTTTTCATTTTTCACCTTCCAGTAGACATCTGCACTTCAAGATCACATTTCTATAATAATTACCTGTGCATTCTTAGTACCCAGCTATGGAACTTCCAGTTGGTAGAGGATACCAACCACACAAAGAATTTGTCAGAGGACTGCTGAAAAAGAAACCACTGGGAACTTCAGTACTGAACACCATGTTCCAATATGCAAATATTTGCTGAATGACTGAATTAAGTATACAAAGTATTTCACAACATGGGGACCTGATTAGGAAACACAATAAAGTGGATTTTCAAGTTGTAAAAGCAGGATGTGGGTCTACCAACATGCAGGGAATGAAGGGAAATGGGAATTTAACACGGGAAAAGCTCTGGCCTGGAACAGTACAATTATATCTACTAAATAGCAAATCCAAAAGGGGACAAACATGCTTCTTTTTGCCCAACCTCCAAACTCTCCTCAGCCCCATCACTGATTTCAAAGCTTTCACAGAGCAACGACTAAATGGAAACAGATAACCCTTATTTGCATAGATGGAGACAGAGAAGTTAAGTAAGCTGGACTGTCTTCTCTGGAAGGCTGAGAACTCGGTGTCATGTGTCATCATTTACAGCTCCTCTTCCAGACCACCTAGTTTCAGCTTCATGGAAGTGTGCGCACTTGAGAACACATTCCCTGAAATTACCTCCAAACGGTTACTCATAATAATCCCAATCTTATCCAGTGACCTAAGCATTAAACAAGGTCAAGGGGAGAAAATAAAATTAGGAGAGAATGAGGGAATAAGGGTTAGTGGAAAGAGTCAGGAAATTCAGTTTTATTCCCGCTCCAAGCACTGACTAACTGCATGGCTTTGGAGATAAACCAGACAACTTCTAAGGTCCTCAGTTTCCCCATCTGAAAAATAACAGCTGTGAAAACCAGTCTTTGTCGTATGGCACTATGTGTCGCCTTCAAGTTCTCTACTTAAAAAGTAGGACATATTAAAAATGCGAATACTACCCAAGGCATCAAGAGAGGAGGTAAACCAAGTTCATAAGGAGATTCAATCCTTAGAAGCAAGACCCAGCCAATCGCCAGACAGGCTGAGATCCCCTTTGCCATGTTTTCCTACTTTCATGCCAACCTCAAAATGCGAAGTCATTGCTTTTGCTAGAAGGATATTTTCTTATTGCATTCTGAGGATTTGACCAAATATTTTCATTTTGAGGAAAGCTTTGAGAACATTTTCAAATTGAAGGTTAGGCTTTCAGGACAAGAGAAGCCTCCAGCCTGTGAAATGGAACCCCTGGGTTTGGACAGATGCCGGGCTGGAAAGAGGGGGTTCCCATCTGCTGGGCTAAACTTGGTTTGACACAGCCCTCTCTTTCCACTGACAGAGAAATGGCTTTCAGCGAAGCCTGTGGGCATTGTGGTTACCAAGGCAATTCTGCCATGAAGGAGCAGACACTGACAAAGCATTTAGTTTGAGTCTCATGACTGGTGACACACTGAGGCCTAGGAGTTGGCCACCTACATGGAAAACTAAGATACCTGCTTCCCACTCCCCCTCCCCCCTGCATCCAGACTTCAGGGGAGTCTGCCTGCAATTCCATTCCTGAATTGCTAATCCTTTTCCAGCAGCTGCACAGTTTTTTTTTTCTTTCTGATTGCACACCCCTGCCCCTGGGAAAGGAGGACACATGAAACCCTCAGTTCACCAAGGAAGATTCTGCCTGGTGACCACATTACACACAAACCCACAAGGACTAGCCACCTTAAACTTCTATTGTTTTTAATAGCACTTTTAATTCTTTTATTTTCCTGGCTTGCAGTTTCACATGAAAGCATTGCCGCGATGAGGAAATAAAGGGTTCAAGCTCCCTCTCACTGGTAAGTTAGGAGGACATCAAAAAGGGAGAATGCCTTTGAGAAGATGCTTTGAACCAGTGGCTCCATCACTTGGCTCAACCATGAAAACAATGGGGATGGTGGCCCAGGACGGGCAGTGCTTCCCTCTGCGACTTAGCATTGCAATGAACCAGAAGCGACTCCGTGGCACTGAACACCACCACCAGCCTACTGCAAAGTGGCCTCTACCTCAGTAAAAATTGTTCTGTATAAAACCATACTTTCCAAGTGATCATTCTGCGATTTGTCAAGTCATCCTTTCAATGCCATTTTATTAGGAATAGAGAAAATATGCTCTGTGTTAGTGCTAACACCAGTTGCAAAATTAACTCAGATTGATGCCAACATCATGTGTGCCAGAGAGGAATTTTGCTCCATGGTTTTTAATGATTGTGGTATATTTTTAATGATTTCAGTAAGGCCTTCTTCTTTTTCATTAATTTTATTGGGGGCTCTTATAACTCTTATCACATCAATACATCATTTGTATAAAACTTATTTGTACACATGTTGCCATCTTCATTTCCAAATATTTACTACTTGAGCCCTTGGTATAAACTCCTCCTTCCCCCTCATTTTAAAAAATCATTTTATTGAGGACTCATACAACTCCCATCTTGATCAACACGTCAATTTTATGCATACCACTTTTGCACACCTGTTGCCATCATCACCCCTCAAACATCCTCCCTCCACTCAAGCCTCCAGTACCAGCTCCCCATATTTCCCCTTCCTCCCCACTCCCCCTTAGTAATTTACATATTGTTATTACTTTTTCCTATCATACTCTGTCTGATGTGTCCCTTCCCTCACTTCCCCACCGTCCTTACTTCAGAGAGGTCATATGCAGATTGTCTATTTGCCCAGCAGCTGATTGCGCCATGAGAAATCTATGAATGTTTCCTTGTCCTTTAAAAAGATGTCATGCACTGTCTCCAAAAAAGTCTACCTTCCCTCAATTCTCATATTTGTTTTTTAACTTTTTTCAATCTATGAATCTGTGACACAACTCGTCTCTGCTTTCCTATGCTGCAAAATATATGAAGATTGTGTTTCTGCCTTTGCATTTAGATTTGCATCTCTCAGTTCTTTAGAGCTTTCCCGCCAATGTGATTCGGGAATTCCAGAGTGGTATTCCACTCCTAGCACTAGCAGAAAGATTGACAGTTCAAACCTACTCAGAAGCACCTTGGAAGACCAGCCCAGCATTTTGCTTCAGAAAGATCACAGCCTTGCAAATCAGTGGAGCTGTTCTGCTCTGTACAGGTTTGATCTATCGCCCCAAATCAGAGGTACCAGAGCGTCACTAACAACAACTATGGATATCATTCCATTTGGGAATGGAGTTTTGTTATGCTAATAAAGCCATAGGATTTTAGGGTGTGTTTTAGACCAATCACTTTTGAGATATTAAAAGAACAGATTATGTGCAGAAGCAAGCACAAATGGGGAAAGATTGATTTGTCACTTGATAACTCAAAGACAATAGGATTCCCTTCGATAACACAGAAAATGCCTTAAATGCCTTCTCCTAAAGCTGAAGTTGGACCGACTTGAACTAGAATATGGGTCTCTAGCGTCCCACAATGGGAAACAATAAAGCTGTGATCAATAAAGTCATCCCAGTGTGGTATTTCTTTTCCAGCAGCACTTAGCTATCTAAAGCAACAATTGTGTGTCAATGAGTCAGAACCCATACTCCATTAAAACAATAGCAAAGGATTTATTCAAGGTTCAAAAACAGTACAAATCAGAGACACATCTGACCTCAAAAGGTTAAATCTACTGCTCTCCAGGAGTGAAGTGAGAGAAGTCTATTGAAGAAAATTAAAGATGAAAAGTACAAAATTCTGATTAGAAGTTGCAAAATGAGGGAAGACAGAAACTGGATGAAAAGAGGGGAATGGATTCTGACAGTCATAGACTATTTGGACAAATTAATTAATATCATTCCCAATGGGTTTTTTTTTCAAGGTAATTATAATTGCTAATTATCAGTTAGTTATATTGGGCAAATCTGCTACATGAGACCTCTTAGAGTATTCAGGAGCCAAGATATCTCTTTGAGGGTACAAGTACACCTGTGTTAATCCAGGTAAATTAGAGGAACAAATTTCACAGACACACATGGATGTAAGGAAAGGGTTTATATACAAAAGGAATGGAACATTGAAAAAGCATCCCAACCCAAGTCAGTTCAAAGTCATAAGTCCGATATTAGCCCATATGCCCAATACCTGTCTATAATGTCTCCTTCTGACTCACGAATTCACAGGTCAGTGGGTGCAGAATCCCGGCACTGGCAGGGGTCTATCCATGGCTCCTCCCTTCCAGCGCTCAGAGTTCATCAATAGCATCCAGTGGTGGCAGAAGCAACTCATCGCTGGCAGTATCTCCATGTGGCCTCTCTAGCTTCAGAAGTCCGGCTGCATCAGGGCCAAGCTGTGTGGTTTCTCCTTTGGTTCCTCAGACGCTGCCATCTTGTCTTGTCCATGATTAATCATCTCTGAGACTAACTCCCAACAACTAGGGAGATAGGTTCTCATCTCCATGAGGGAAATATCGTGAGATTTCCCAGCAGTTTCAGGAGAAAGCCATGCCCACACAGAGGCATCATTGGCTACTCAAGGGTTACTTCCAAATTAACAGGATAGACTCCACCCCTACATCTCAGTCATGAAATTAACATAAGCACGTGACTGCCACAACACCTGACAAATATCATGGTATTTTGGATCACATTACGTACATGTGAAAATTGGACATAGAATAAGAAAGATCAAAGAAGAATCAGTGCATTTTTACTTATGGTTCTGGCAAGTACTTTTTCCAGAAGAGCAAACAAATCTGTCTTGGAAGAAATACGGTCAGAATGTCCTCCACAAGGGAGGATGAAGAATGAAGATAGAGTCCTTTGGAAGTTATCAGGAGTGGCCAATCCCTGGAAAAAGGCATTATTCTTGGTAGAGTCGAAGGACACATAAAAAGAGGATATTCCTTGACAAGATGGATCACCACGTTGCCATAATGGTCTCAAACTTAAGAGCAATCACCAGGATTCTGTTGTATGCAGAATTAGTATGAGTCAGGACCCATTGGACGGCAGCTTAACAGAATGTATTACACAGCTGTATTACAATTACAACCTGTCTTCTCCCATGGATTTTATGTTATTTTATTATAACTTGCATACTTTTAGACATATTAACCTCAATTATTTATCATATTTACTTTTATTGTCTATTTCCCTCCAGCTTCTAGATAGCCACGAATAACTCCTCCGGGTAAAGACTGGGCTTCCTAATCCAGTAAATAGTCTCAGAAATCAGCATTGACACATTGCAGTGAGTTTTGTTTGGATTATTTGTTTGTAGGTAGAACTCCATAAAGGTAGTATGTTTGTTCACGGAGGTGTCCCAAGTGGTGCCCAGTTGATAGTTTTTATAATTTCCTTCAAGCAAGTTCCTTCTTAATGTTACCTTATAAATGCTGTTGTGCTATTGAGTCAGTTTCAACCCAGAGCAAGATAATGAAGCACTGCATGGTCCTGAGCCATCCTTACAATCATTCCTACACTTGTACTCTTTGTTACAACCTCTATTCATCCATGATGTTGAGGGCCTTCCTCTGCCTCCCTGCCTCTCTACCAAACATTATGTCTTCTCCAGGGAATGATTGCTCCTGACAACATGCCCAGGAAAATAAGACCAATTCTTGTCCTTGGCTTCAAATAGTACTCTGGCTGTACTTCTAAGATAGATCTGGTTTTTTTTTTCCTTTTAGCAGTCCATGGCACTTTCAATATTCATCTCCAGCTCCACAATTCAAATGCATCAATTCTTCTCTGATCTTCTTTATGCAACATTTAAATATCACCTGCCCATGGGGCTATTTAGTATACCATGGTTTGGGTGCAGCATATCTTAGGCCCCAAAGTAATATCCTTGTGTTTCAATACTCTAAAGCGGTCTTGTGCAGCAGATTTGCATAATACAACTCATCTTTTGATCTCTTGACTCCTTCTTCTATGAGCGTGGATTGTGAATCCAAACAAAATGAAATCATTGGAAACCACACAATTTTGTCCATTTATCATGATGCTACCTATTAATCCAGTTTTGAGAATCCTAGTATTCTTTACATTGAATTGTAATCCATAATGAAGGTTACAAGCCTTGATCTTAATCAGCCAGAGCTTCAATTTATCCTCTTTTCTAGCAAGCAGCATTCGGTCACCTGCACATCTCAATTTGTTAATGAGCCTTCCTCTCTAATTCTGATGTCACCTTCTTCTTAATATAATTCACTTTCTCTGATTATTTGGTCAACACACAGATCAAAGAAATATGCTGAAAAGACACAGCTATGACACATGCCTTTCTTTCTTCGAAAGCATTCACAATTTTCTTGGTCTATTCACACAACTGCCTCTTGACCAATATACAAGTTTTACATAAGTATGGAAGTGTTCTGGAATCCCCACTCCTCTCAAAGTTATCCATAGTTTGCTACGATCCACATAGTCAAGGCTTTTAGCATAGTGAACAAAACTCAAACAAATATCAACTGGTATTCTCTGCTTTCAGCCAAGATCCATTTGACTGACATAAGTAATGATATCTCATAGGTGGTGGTTGTGTAATCTAGTGCTAATTTTGGATTTGAGAGAATTAAGAATGAAAGGGTGAAGTCTAGTCTATTGATTGGGTTATAGCCAATGAGGCCCCTATGTGGGTCTGGCCTTCCCCTTTGCATTCTGGGAATTCCTGTATTTCCTCCTCAGAGATAGGAGACTCTCTCTGTCTACTCAATCCCTAAGAGACATTGCAGCTAACAAGACATATGGAACTACACAAATGCCCTGAGTTGGAGAAGCCACGTGGAGACCCCTGCCAGTGCCAGAATGCTTATAATACCACTAGATACACAAGACTTCCCACCCACTGGCCTGCAATCTTTCTGCATTTCACATCATTGCATGTGTTTTATGATTCTGAAGAGGATTTTATAGGTTGGTATCAGATATATGGGCAAATATTGTTGGACATATGGGTTAATATTGAACTTATGGACTTGGCCTAGAATGGGCTGGGATGTTTTCCCAATATTCAACTGCTCTTGTTTATAAAGCTCTTTCTCATACACATGTGAGTATGTATGGATTTGTTTCTCTAGTCTACCCAGACTATCACACAATGTGCCATGCCCTCTTCTGAATCTGGCTTGAACCTCTGGCAGCTCCCAGTCATTGTACTGTAATAACCACTGTTGGATGACATCAGAAAAATGTTCCTTGTATGTGATATCAGAGATTTTGCTCTATAATTTAAGCATTCTCTCGGGTCACCTGTCTTTGGAGTGGGTTCAACTGTCTTCGAAATGTTCATGGGTAGGCTCGTAAATGCCTCCAGTGCTCTATTGGCTTGTTGAAACATGTCATTTGGTATTCCACCAGTTCCTGGAGTCTTCTTTTGGGAAAATGCTTTCAGTGCAGCTTTAATTTCTTCCTCTAGCATCTTTTTTTTCTTGATGCAGACTAGATTTTTTGGGATGCAGCGACTCTGCATTCCTTCCATCTTCTTTTGATGCTTCTATGGAGGCTTCCTAATTCTAGGTCTTTCCACATTCAGCAACCCATAGTGTCCCGATGGCACAACCTTGCTGGCTGAAAGTCAGGAGGATTTAAAGCACTTGCTGATGAAGATCAAGGTTTGTGGCCTTCAATATGAATTACAAATAGCTGGCAAGAAGAATGGAGTCCTCACATGTGGAGCAATCCATAACTTCATGGTAAGTAAAGAAAGGTAAAGAAAATTTCAAAATCCCTGACATGTATTGAATTAGGTAAATCTGCTCCACAAGACCTCATTAGATTATTAAAGAGCAAGGCTGTTTCTTTGACGACTAGAGTGCATCTGAGCCAAAGCCTGTTATTCGCTAGGGTGTCATATGCATGTCATATGCATATGGATGGTGAATATGGAAGATCAAAAAAGAATAGATTCTTTTGAATTGTGGTTCTGGGGAGGAATATTGAAAGTACAATGGATGGATAAAAGGGAAAACATCTGTAGTGGAAGAAGTAAGGTCAGAGTGATCCTTCGAGGCAAGGATGGCAAGACTTCAGCTGACAGACTTTGGTCATATTGCCAGGAGAAACTAATTCTTAGAGAAGTACATCTTGTTTGGTAAAGCATAGGGGTGGGGAAAGGGAGGAAGGACCTTGCTGAGATGGCTTGATACAATGGTTTCATCCAGGGGCTCTCACTTTGGAATAATTTGCAAGGACGGAGCTGGACTGTGCAGTGACTTGTTCTGTTGTGCATAGGGTTGCAATGGCATATTACAATAAGATGAACATGGGCTGAGCCCCGGTGGCGTAAGTGGTTGAGTGCATGACTGCGGCCTGTGGGTTTGGCAGTTCAAATCCAGCGGCGGTTCTCAGGAGCAGCACTGGGTGGCGCCCATGACCACCAGAGGCAGTGATGCCCCCCCCCCCAAAAAAAAAACAAACAAAACAAAAAGAAAACAATAGCATGAACATGAAACTGTTGGTTATACAAAATTCTATCATGTGATCCTCTGTTTTTTCCTATCACCAAATCCATATTTATACTAGCATTATGTATAAAAATTAATAATGTTTCCATTGTGCACTATATTTATTCTTGGCATGCTAGATATGTATGTATCTGGATCAATACATAACTTCATGGTCAGTAAAGAAAAGTAAAGAAAATTTCAAAATCAGTCTTCCATCCTAATAAATCATTTTATAGCATGACACCAGATAATATTTTATTGAGATCTATCGGCTCTCACTACCTACTTTTTTGCCAGTAGATTGACAGGCATTTTCCCTAATCTGCCAGTCATGGCTGAAAACTAATCATCCTGGGTGACCCTGTGAGTCTTTAAAATTCCAATGTCATAGCTTCTAACATCACAATAACCCATGATCCATCATAGTACAACACACTATATGGTGTGTTAAATGAATGAATAGGGGAAAAGAAAACAACTCAGGCCAAGTAGGAGAAGTTCATTTACTTTTTGTGATCAGAGTTGGATGAAAAAAATAAGCCAAGTTTAGGAAACATATTGATGAACTAGTGAAATAATGGGCAGTGTGTTGACTTTTAAAATGTTGCTTGTTCCTATTGTTTAGACCTTGAATCTGGCACAGAGATTTGACCCAGCTGATGTGAAGGGAAAACCGAAGACAGTGTTTATTTGGTTTGGCTTTAGTTATTTTAAAAGATCCTTGGGAAATAAGGAAGGTAAAGAATCCCAGAAGATATGACTAGAGTCTGTGAGGAAGAATTTTTTTTAATCTTTAAAAAACAATTTTTTTTCCTATCAGACTATAAAAAGCCACCAAGGCTAAAAGAGATACAGAGTAGAATTGTTTTCATTTCTCATTTAAATTCTTTACAGAAAAACTCATGGTCAAATCATATTAGGAAACCTTGTATATTTCACAATCCATGTTAGTATGTCAAAAGATTTGAGACCTTTTGCAATAAAGATACATTTAGTTTTGTTTTATCCAATGTTTTCTTTGACCTCAGAAGACTGTTTGCTTTTGAATTTTATGCACCCCATGGGAATGCTTCTCCTTTGCTGATAAAAATTTCCTTCCAAGTATCCTTCTTAGGGAAAAGTGGAGAGTTTTTGTTTGTGGAACATTGTGTTTACATTAATGGTGGTGGAGTATTTCTTGGGGTGTGGCAGTATAACTATAATGTGTCAAAATGAAAACTGTAATCACTGTCATTGATATATCAAGATTGTTGCAATTGGTGAATGTTTGGTGTTTATATTTTCATAAATGTATGAAAGCAGCCCTTTTTATTTACAAAATATGACATAAATCAACTTTCATTTAAGTGAAAACTTATTGATGATTTCTAAGGAAACCATATGGGAAGATTGCAAGATGCAAAAATTATTCATTGAAAATTTGCTTTAATTAAGGACTCAACAGTGTACCCCAAAAAAGATCAATTTAATACAGGAATGTATAGATAGAAATACATCTCATATATAATAAAGAAGAACAATGATCATGAGAGATGCCAGCAAAATGAACTCAATTTAAAGGAATAGTGAGATCTTAGAAAAATAGAATCAGTAAGAAGAGGAAAGAAGGTAGAAATGGCTACAGAAGTGATTGTGGTGAATTTTGGGAAAATGATTTGTCTCTAGGACTAATCATTGAGAAGTTGATCAGTAATGTCCAATATTCAAATGACATAAAAAATGCAAGCTTAGTCCCAATAGGCCATGCATAAGATTTTCACGGGCTTCTTCCTCTGAAGTGGGCAGCCACATCCTTCTCTGAGTCCTTCAGCTGAGTCCTTCAACCTCCTTAAGAGGACCTTTCACCACACTTCATCTGTGTGCTAAACAAGTGATCAGAGAAGCTGGGTCATATGAAGAAGCATACAGCATCAGCATTGCAGAAAGGGTTATTAACAGCTTGCAATATGCAAGTGACACAATCTTGCTTGCTGAAAGTGAGGAGGAGTTGAAGCACAAGATGAAGATAAGCATGGCAGCCTTCAATGTGGATTATAATTCAATGTAAAGAAGACTGGCATTCTCACAACATCATGATAAATGGAGAAAATGTTGTAGTTGCTGGAGATTTTGTCTTGTTTGAATTCACAGTCAATGCTCATGCAGCAGTAATCAAGAGATCAAAAGATGTGTTGCCCTGGGTAAGTCTGCTGAAGAAGTTTTTAAAGTGTTGAAAATCAAGGCAGTTACTTTAGGGACCAAGATGTACGTGATCAAAGCCATGGTACATTGCCTCATATGCGTGGGAAAGTTGGACATTGAATAAGGAAGACCAAAGACAGATGGATGAAGTTGAATTGTGGTGCTGGTGAAGACTGATGAAAATCCTATGGATTGCCAAAAGAACAAACAAATCTGCTGGGAAGAAGTGCAGCCAGAATACCCTTAGAGACAAGTTGGTGAGACTTGGTCTTACATACTTTGGACGTATTCTTAAAAGAGACCAGTCCCCAGAGAGGCACATCATGCTTGATAAAATTGAAGGCAGCAAAAAAGAGGAATCCCTTCAAAAAGATGAATCCAGGCCATGGCTGCAACAAGGTAACCAAGCAAAGTAACCATTGTGAGAGCAGTGCATGACTGAAGAGGGTTTTGTTCTGTTGTGTGTACCATTGCTATGAGTCTGAACAAAGTCAATGAAATAAAAAAAAATAATAATGTCCCAACATACTTGCACACCCATGCAACTGCCATTGATAAGTTAAGAAGAATATTTATTCACTAGAAAATATTTACTCAAAGGAAGTGGTTCTGTTTAAGGAGTACAGAAAAGGGTAGAACAGAACATTTATTCTGGAGTGCACTTCTCCAGTCCATGAATAATTCACTTAGAGTTGCTTGAAAATTCCCTGTACACAGGCCAGAATGATATGTGACTCTACATAGATTGAAGAATAGATTCCCACTATCTAAACAGATAGCAGCATCCATTTTTGTGGACATTTATTTAGAACTGCAATTCAGATTTGTCCAAAGGAAAATCATAGCTCTTTCTTCATATTACTCTTTTAGAAAAATAATAGCCCTATTGCAAACTGATCTTACCTCCATTAAAAGGAAGTTTGAGAATCATGTTTTACTAAGAAAAATCCAGCTGCTTCATCAAAGTATAAGTTTCAATGTCATTCAGTGACATTTTTTAAAGATTAGCTCTTGCATATAGTCCTGTTGATAGCACTTTTGCCATCTCACTTCTTTCTTAATGATGTTCTAGTGTTCCTTATAAGTAAGTAAACCAGATAACTACCAGTCTGCCATGATCCTTAGTGTAGATCTGCCTATAGCAATATTACATCAAAGGATCTCTGATATCAATGTGGGGTAACATTGCACTTGCTATGGACAAAGTTCAAACCTACCATCACTCCACCAGAGAAAGATGCAATATTTTTATCTTATTAGAAACAAATGAGGGTAAATAAAATATTCTGATGCCATTTTCACCTATAAAATTAATAAAAAGAAACAAAAATCTAATAAGGGCACCCTGACTCTGCTGGTAGCACTGTAAAATATAATGACACTTCAGCAAACTATTCTGCTGAGTAATTTATTTTATTAAAATGACCAGTGATATAGCACAAAGATTTATGTGTATTGCAAGTTATGTACTATGGGAAAACATTTGAATTCATTAAATGTTTAATAGTAATGGATGGGTTAAGTATAGTATAACCATATGGTAGATTTCTATGTGGCCAATAAAATCATTTATAGATTTTTCTCTTTACCAGAGGAAACAGTTTATGATTTATTCTAAGTAAAGCAAGCGGTTATAAAACTTTATGCATAATAAAATCTCAAGGTTTTAAAGGTTCTGTGGTGTGAGTATATAATGTGTAGTGTCTAGTAAATAGGTGCAAAGATTTATGAAGTTATGGGGCAAAGATTGAGTGGACATGCACAGTCAATTTAATTGTGGTATTCTCTTTGTGGGAGGTCATTTTATAAGTAGATCTTTATAAAGATTATTGTTTTGCAGTTTGAAATGAAATCATACAATATATTTTCTCGAGTTATAATATATGCTCTATCAAGGATTCACAAGTGTGGGAGAGTGGGAAAAGGAGGGAAAAAGGAGCTGAGAATATGGGTTCAAGTAGAAAGATGTTTTATAAATGAAAATACACATATGGCAAATGATGATGTACATATGACAATGTACTTATGGCAACATAGTAGAAGTTTGCTTGACAGAATTGGTTTATTGATTCTTATAATATCTGGGAGAGCCCCCAATAAAGTTATTTAAATTAAAAAAGTATTCTCAACATTAATCAGTACTAAAATTACTGATATATTTGATTTATGGTATCCCTAGTATGAATATTTCACATAGAGTATTCTTATGAATGTACATGTATTATACATGTTTCCTAATGTATATGTGCAAGAATTTGTCTATGGTATTTTGGAGTAAAATTATTGTTTCATACAGAATAACATATCGACTATGTAATGAATGGTAAAATTTTCTACTGTTAAAATTAATGTTTGTGTTTACATCATTCTGGAAAATGCTCATCTTTTTTGTCTGGAGCTCCAATTATTCATACATTAGCCATCTTCATCATATCTTCTATCTTACTCTGTCGTATTTTCCCCACTTAAAAGTCTCAAGGTCACATTTTGGATAATATATATAATTTTACTTTCTAAGCCACTGGTTAGCACTTCAGTCACATACTTTTATTTCAAATGTTTCATTGAAATTTTCATTCCATAGCTGCATTTTTCATTTCTGTAAGCTATTTTTACTGTCCTCCAAATTTTTCTGAGTTTTCTTTGGATCTTAGTGTATTTTGTATTCAATTTGAATAGTTAAAGTCATGTTTTCAATATAGTCACATTAATTTATACAAGAACATCAGTTACTTGACAAGTTAGATAACTTTTGCTTCTTTCAGTCTTTAATTTTAGCCATACTGTTGGTTATGTGATGATAGTATTTAAATTCAAATTTTACTTCCTAATTTAATAGTTTATTTATATATCCTTTGTATGCATCTATTCCAGTTTATTGCTTAATTTTACTATTGATTGTCTATATTTATTATGACCAACAAACCTTGTATCATGGACTCACTGTGAGTCAGAATTGTATTGAGGGTAACAACAACAACACAACAATGTTGTAAATAAAAACAAAATAGAACAAGTGCTTGTGACATTTGCTTTTATTTCCATTTGGCATCAATTTCTAGTGTTATTGCATTGCAGTCCTAAAATAGTTGTGATATAAATTTGATCTTTGCTGAAATTTGCTATGAAATGCTTTATGATCGTTTTCATATTGCATTATTACATACACACACATGCACACATACCTGTTTGGATCCACAACAAAAGATCTACTTGCTTATTAATTTTGTACACTTCTCTATCTCTGAATTTTGGTGAGATTGATCCAGATACTGACAGGTGTATTAAAATCTTTAAAATCTTTCACTAAAATGGTGATATTTTTTAATTTTGCCCATAGTATCAACTATGGCTACCAAGAATATGAAAAGCAAACATGTGTAGCAATATCTTGGTTAAAATTAAGTTTCAATTTGCCTAGTCCATGATGTTTAGTGCTTCTTCAGATACTACGTGTCATTTTCCATTTTGGTATATGATGTGAGTTGCCAATAAGAGTAAAGTCAGCTTTTCTTTGGGTTATGACCTTCATCCTTTCTATGAGTGGATGTTCTGGCAAAGTTCTCTCTCCCATAAGTTTCTTATTGTCTAATCTACAGTTCTTGGAGGACAACAGAGGCTTCCATATTACCACCTCACCTGCTGATTTTAGACACAAAAGTCTAAAAATTGCTGTTAGGTACCATAGCATAATTTCCAGCTTATACTTCACCCTATGTGCAACATGAAAACACTGCCTGGTTCTGAATCATCCTCATAATTGCTCAAGCACACCATTGCAGTGCCTGTGCAAATCTGCTTTGTCACAGAACTTCCTCTGTTTTGCTGCTCCTCTGCTTTATCAGAGTGTCATCATACTTGCTTCTAAAGAGCATTCTGTCCCACTTCTTCCAAAACAGATCTATTTGTTCTTTGGGGAGTCCATTATGCTTTTAATATTCCTTGCCAGCACCACAATTCAAATACATTGATTCTTCTTCTTTCTTTCTCAATCAATGTCTAAATTTCATCCACATAGGAAGCATTTGGAAATACTGTTCCATGGGTTGGATCAGGTACTCCTTAGTCATAAAGAGCAACACTCTTACTCTTCAACACTTTTAAAGAGATTTTGTGCAGCAGATTTGTACTCAGTGCAAAGTGTCCTTGATCTCTTGAATGCTGCTTTAGTGAGCATTGTGAGTCAAGCAAGATGAAATTCTTGACAGCTTCAATCTTTTCCTCTTTTTCAAGATTACTGTTCCAGTTGTGAGAATTGTGGTTTTGTTTAATTCAATTGTAATCTATATTGAAAACGACAATCCTTGTTCTTTATTTAGCAAATGCTTCAACTCCTTTTCACTTTCGGTGAGCAAGATTGTGTCATCTCCATATTAAAGGGCTTGAACCAAGATAAGCCTTCAACCATGGTCTGACACATTGATTTAGAGTTTGTCAGCATCTACCCTCGCATGATGCATTCTTTGAAGTAAATTTAACACTCACTCTCTCTGTGTGTATATATGCAATGTATACAATATGTATACAAATATAATTCAGTCATTTTGTTGCTGTAGAGAACTTATGCAAAGACAAACAGTGGGTATTTATTGTTGTTTTGTTCTTGTGTGTTGTTTGTGAGCATTTGTTCAGATTGGTTCTCTAGGGATGCAAAACCAGTGATATCAATATTTGTACATATATAAAGAGAAATTCATATCAAGAAAACAGCTCACAAGTTATAGAAGCAGGTAAATTCAGTCTATTTTCACATCTGTAGATCACATATGAAGCAGGAGGCTTCAGGAGCCGACTAATTCAGGATCATCAGGAACACTTAAGTCTGAAAGATGGATGAATCTAAGGTCAGCTGGTCAGACTTGTGACTGGAGAGGTGAATGAATCTAATGTTGGCAGGGCAAATGGTTGGGCACTGTTGGTTCAAGGGATTGACAGGCCATATGGCAGATTGTTGACTCAATTCTAAAGAATCATAGGTCAAGGAGTCAGACGCAGGATCAAGATGCAACAAAAAGCAAATGAACTGTTCCACAGTTCCTATTTGTAGAGACTAGTCCACATCTCTGAGAAATTCTCCTTCAATTGCAAATAGGTTGAAACTTAATCTTCTTAAGAATTTCTTGACTGTTCACAGTATATTTCATCATGAAGTTGATTGTGTCATTAAGTCACATCACTGACATTCTTGGTCCAGCCAAGTTGACACAAAACTCAACTATCACAGGATGCTACATAAATTTCAATGGATCCAAGCTATAACTTCTGTGATCGTCTATTCAGTATTGTAAATTAAGGAGGCCTAGGGCTCCTGCTAGCATAGTGGGCTATATGTTGGACTGTTAACTGGAAGGGCAACCATCTGAAACTACCAGCTACTCCAAACAAGAAATATGAGTCTTTCTACTCTTGTAAATAGTTGCAGTCTTAGAAGCCCTCAGGAGCAGATCTACCTTGTCCTCTATGGTCGCTGTGAGTTAGAACAATCCAATGGCCATGAGTTGTTTTCAGTAAAAAAATTCTTTGGCAAATTCTTTGCCAAAAAATTTGGCATTTTTTTGATAGAAGAAGGCTGTTGAATGGGAGGTAGAGGGAGAAAAATATCAGCTATATATGAAACATTAAGTAAAACTCAAAAAAACTTTTCCAGTGCCTAAAGGTGTCTAATGCTAAAATGAACTTGCTAAAGTAATAATCATTCATCCTGTCTGGAGGTCTTCAATAAAAAGTCTGGATTGGATTTATAAATTGTTATAAGGTTGACTAGAGAAACAAATTCATAAACAGTCTTATGTGTGTAATAGAGAACTTTATATCTAAGAGTAATTGTACATTAAGAAAACAGCCCTGCCCAGGTCAAGTCCATAAGTCTGCTATTAGCCCACATGTCCTATACCAATCTGCAAATTTCTCTTCAGAGTCACACAACACATGCAATGATGCCGAATGTAGACTACAGGAAGATTACAGGCCAGTGGGCAGAAGTGCCTCCAAATGAAGTCATCAAACTGTGACCTGATTGACAGAACAGACTCTACCCCTTCCTCAAGTTGACAGCAGATCATATCACTGCCACATAAATGTATCCTGAAATCGTGCCTGCTGAAATGATGATGCAAACAGCTTTGTTATAGTCACTCAGTTTTCAGTTCCTGACATCAAGCACACATGAGTCTACCATTTTTAACTCTCATCTTCACTTCCTGTCCATCATGTGTAATTCAACTAAGTATGGCTCAACATAGAAAACTAAAATGAGCAGGGTACAAGGTGAGACCTAGACCAGGAGTGAGGGACTCCAGATGCTGTATACCAGTATTCAATACTGAAGTTGTGGAAAACAAGACTTAGAAGCCAGCGTCTAGTCAGAGATCAACACAAAAATGTTGCAATGAAATATCCACTTACACTTTCAGCAAATATTCTTTGAATTCTTTCTCTTTTTTGGCAAGACAATGAAGAATGTGATGCCCCAAGATAGTCTCAACATTTCCTTGAGTACTGAATTTTAACTTTTAATAAATTATTCACAGACTGTTAGCAGCTGGGTTCTCCCTGATGAATAAGTGCAGAATATTAGCTTTATTTTTTACTAAGAAAATGAGAGAGGGGGAAAAAGGTGATTTTGCATCTCTTGAATACCATGGATACTCATGTATAAGCCAAATTTTCTGGCACTTTTTTTTTCTTCTTTTTAAAAATTTTATTGGGGGCTCTTACAGTTACTACAACATTCAGTATATCATTTGTATCAAGCACATTTGCACACATATTTCCACATACATTTCCCAATATTTTCCACTTGAGCCCTTGATACAAGCTCCTTTAAAAAAAACCCTCCCCTTTCCCTCCCCCCCCCCTTTTTAAAAAAATTAATCATTTTATTGTGGGGCCCCTCTAATACAATCTCTAACAAAATCAGTTGTATTCAGGCCACTTTTACACACCCATTCCATCATCACTCTCAAAACCTTCCCCCTCCCTCCAGGCCCCCATTATCTGCTCCCTATATTACCCTTCCTCCCCCCTTCCCCTTGAACCCTTAGTAATTTACAAATTATTTTTTCATCCTGTACACTGTACAATGTGTCCCAACACTCACTTCCCTGTTGTCCATGCCCCAGAGAGGAGGCTACGTGTAGATCCTTGAAGTTGGTTCTCCCTCTCCATTCCTCCATCCCTCCACCCTCCTGGTATTACCACTCCCATCACTAGTCTTGATGGATCATCTATCCTAAGTTTCCCATGTTTCCAACTTCACTGTACATCTCCTGGTCTAGCTGGATTTATGTGGTAGAATTGGGGTCATGATAGTGGGTGGGAGGCAGCATGGGAACTAGAGGAAG
>PVJH01034446.1:5432-20710 GCA_004026705.1 Nesogale talazaci
CCCCCCCCCCCCCCCCAGCCTTTGTTCTGAGACTGGAAACAGCTATCACTATTTAAAAAAAAATCACGAAAGCCACTGTGATGAAGTACCAGTAACATACAACTTGCCATTGTCACCTTTTTCAGGTGTGTGTTTTCAGGTGTGCATTCATTCCTTTCACCAGGCACCATTAACATCACGGGGTATTTCTAACACTTTCTTTCATCACCCCAATCACTTGCTGCCAATGAGGAGTTAATTCGGACTCTGAGGGACCCTAGAAGAAGTTCAGCAGCCACAAAGCCATCCTCCCCACCTCCCAACTGCCCTCTGGCCTCAGCCCCTGCCAATCATCATCTGGCTCGATGCCTGCTCTAGGTGTTCCACAGACGGGGGTCACACCGTCCTTGTCCTTTGAGCTCTGATTTAGTTCACACAGCACCCTGTTTTCGAGGGTTACCCATGTGGCTTCTCCTTAGTAGCTGCGACTCACGGTGGCCCCATACACGAGAGAATGCAGCACTGCTTGGTCAGGCGCCACCTTCAGAGACATAAGTACATGGTCTTCACCCGGTGAGTTTGGGGTCCTTCTTTCTCTCCTGTCGTGGGCTGGAAGCTCCCCAGAAACGTGTCCCCCGTGGGTGACCTGGTGGTGCTTGACGTCTTGGTGGTACAGGTTCTGGGACCCCAGCACCAAGGGAGCCATCATCGAATGGCAAGCTGACAGTGGGGTGGTGGCTGCGCCCTGTGTCTCGGTGGTTCTCCTGGTGGCATGGGCCTCTATTCCATGGTCCCCTCTCACACTCCTCTGTCCGGTGTGTCTTCCTACTGACCCATCCCGGAGGGTCCTGACCCCCCCAAACAAGTCCAACTCACTGCCCTTGAGTGGGTGCTGACTCACACCATCTCACGGTGCCCGATAGGACTTCCCCTGGGGGGGGGCAGGCCTCTGGGGCAAAAAGCCCCATTGTTCTCCCAAGAAGCAGCTGGTGGATTCAAACTCCCAACCTTGTGGTTAACAGCCCAAGCTATACCCCGTCTGCCACCAGGGCTCCCAGTACGATTCTGGTTGCCCCATCCCAAACGGGACTCACCATCTTCTTCCTCAAAACACATCTCTCTGCGGCACCGAAAGGGATGATCATAGGAGGTCTTGGGCAGAGTGGGAGAAAATCATGGAATGCAATTCACAAAGAGTACTGTGATGGAGACTGGTGGCACCCCCACGAGTCTGGCCCTGAGTCACCCTCCAGTCTGAAAATGAACTCACTCCCACCCCTGACTTATCTTTCAGCCAACAAGAGGCCAAACAAGCAAACAGGCAAACTCAGTGCCATCGAGTGGATGTACAGGGTAGAATTGCCCCCCAAGCTGGTAAGAATAGAAAGCTCGTCTTTCTCCCTCGGGGATGCAGGTGGTTCTGAACTGCTTACCTTTCAGATCACAGCCCGACTCATCACCACTATGCCAGGCGCCAGTAAGATCTGGGGCGGGGGTTGGGGGGCAGTCCTTAGAGCCGCCATCAGCCCTATGAGATCCAAGGGGCGGCATGTGCCCAGGATAAAGGGCAGAAGGCAGGGCAGGGCGGGATGCATGGCAACGGGGAAGCCAGGGAGGAAGTGGGCAGAGAGCTGTTACATCCTTGGTGGCGGGATTACACTCGAGGCCATGGATCAAAAGGTGCATGAATTACTGAATGGACAGTCAGGTCTGTATGCTTCCCCCCAGATCGCTATAAAAACCCACACCTGAACCCTGCCCTCCTGTGGTCTCTGAGCAGGGCCTTCTGCGGAGCCCGGCTTTTCGCAGAGACATCCTTGGAGGGAGGCAAGGGAAGTCAGAGCCTGCAACTATCAGCAGAGGGAGATGTCAGATAAGAGAAGACTATCCGGACCTCGGCAATGCCCTTTCACATCTTACTTTCCTTATTTTAAAACTCAGAGCGTGGACTTAACGTGTCCCATTGTCCAGGCTCTGGAAGAATGAAACTGCCCATTTCTTGACCTCTGACCGGGCGTTTTCTATCGCTGAGGTGCTTCCTCCAGCTCACCTGTCTTGTGCCAGTGCAGCTTTGCGTACACAACACTCACAAATATGCTGAACTCAACTTCCCTGTGCCATGGCCTACAGCTGGGTGGCCAGAGCAGCTCAGCTCTTGATGGAAGAGGCTTAAAAGGCTGGAAGTTTGAACCCCACTCCCCCAGAGGTGCCTCGGAAGACAGGTGATCTGTTTCCAAAAGCTCCCGGCCTTGAACGCCCCGTGGAGCAGGGGTCGTCTGCTGGTGTCATAGGCTGTCCCTGCAGAGGCACACCAAGGCCCAGCACAACAGGTGTGCGTGGGCACCAAGGCTCATTTGTTCCCGCCCTTGTCATCTTCATTTGAACTGCAACATCTCATGCCCTGGGTCTTTGGGAAGTCATTTAAATGGTCTCTTGAAAAGGCAGGGTAGTTGAGTGGCTGAGTGGGTAGGTGGATGGATGATGGAAAGAGGGATGGGCGGGTGAGTGCATAGATGGATGGAGAGAGAGACAAAAAGAGAACGAGAAGATAGATAGATGGATAGACAGACATACTCTATCTCTTAACAAGATCTGGAGGAGATTCAGACCTGTGCTAGATGCACATACATGTATACATCTGGGAATTTGCACATCCATGTTGGAGGAGGACCGTGCACAGACCATCTGCATCCCTAGTTCCACCCGTAGAGCAGAAGTAACTTTAAGGGGAGTGGTGGGTCTCCTGGAAGAAGCTTGGTGGGTCAGTGGTTAAACACTGGCTGTTGGCACCCGCTCCGTGGGAGGAGACGAGGGGAAAGAGCTGTGCCCGTCTGGACCAGCTGTTGGTACTGGGTCGATTCCACCTCGAAGGCACCCAACGACAACAGTGACTCAGGCATACCCCGATGGCACGGGATGCACGTGCATACCTGTCCACGCAAGGTAGGGGCCTATGTCAGACAGGGCTCTCTAGAAAAACAAAGCCAGGACACTAATAATTATATATAGATGATATAGATCACACAGGAAATAAGCAATTAATCTATAAAAGCAGTACAAATGACTCAGTGCAACTCACTTCCATGAGACAGCTAATACACTGGCAGTCCTTCAAGTCTTGAGGGCTGCCAGGTAGATCTCTATAGAGCAATGCAGGCTATCCAGCCACAGACAGCAAACAGCAAGGCAGGTCACCAGCCAGATGACCAGGTCTGACAGTCCCCAGCTCAAGAGATGTATATTCCAGGAGCATGGCAAAGCAGGGCTTGAAGGAACCTCAACTTACAGTGACACAGTACATGGACTAGGTGTCCCGTGGGTAGTGTAGCTTGCAAACGGAGGCACCGAACAAGCAGGCAGCCGGCTGCACACAGATCCGAAGATCCAAGAGCAAGGGAGAGAAAGGCAAGACTCGATGAGCCATTTATATCTCCGCCCTTTAATTAATCTCACATGGGTTCATTGGCCATGTTGGCACAACAGACCTACGTATCACAGAAGAGGAAACTACTGGCTTCACAGAAAGGACAAGAAGATAAAACTATAGGGGAAATTACACACACACACACACACACACATACATACAATGTTTCTGCCACATACAGGGAGCTCTAAAGAGTTTGTCCAAGAAGTACCAAGAAATAGAAGTGCCCGCCCATCAAATTAGGAAGTGAATTTTAGATGAAAAAGTAAGTTCGGTAAACTAGACAGACGGCAAGACTTGGGACACGAGGCGTGAGCGTGCAGGGCTGGGACCCTTCACCCTGCTCCTGCCTGGCTCCGGGTCGGCTCCGGTTTGCCTGGGCAAACCTCAAACAGAAGCAAACGTTTGGTTCTGTGACACTGGGTAGAATGACGCTCGCGGGTAAAAGCAGTTTAAATCAGGGCAGCCAGCCCTACTTTCCTGTCCTTCCTTGGCCCTCGCCTCCTCCACCCCTCCATTTCTCCCCTGTCCTCTCAGGAGTGTGGTGGGCAGCTTCGGATCTGTCTTTCCCCACTATATTTAGACCTAACTGCACAGGCTACTTTTAGCTCCGAGACGATGGTCCAGATGTCCCGTCCCCCAAAGAACATGGTGCGTAGCCAGCACAGAGCACTGACTGACTTCTTTCTTTTCCTTCTGGCCACTCGACGGGCCCATTAGCTGCAAGAAAAAACTTATCTTTGCTTGCTGGTCTCCTCTGGAAGGTTCTGTCCATCTGTCCACCTGTCCATTACCTTCCTCCACTCAAATGTCACCACCTCTTCCTGAGCAGCTGGTTATTCCAATGGAAATAACTCCACCTCCTCCTTCCCCAGCACGGCCACTTTCTCGGCTAGTATTCTGTTTGACACATGTAGATATGCTAATTAGATAAAGAATCCAGCTAAGCCTTTCGTATGCTATGAGTTCGTTGCCAAAAAGTTGACCTCAGCTTACCTCGTCCTGGTGATCTTAGTACACAACTGTATGTATTGTCCAACTCTGCCCCACCTGCGCGGTGGCTGGTGTGAGCCAATGCTGTGGCTGTGGGGTCAGCCCAGCTCACTAAGGAGGTCCCTCTGTCCACCATCTGGCTACTGGTCATGTTTCTCTAGAGAATCTGGTCTAACACATGGGCTGAACAACTACATGATGCATATCTTTGTATGTTTTATATTCCACAAGTGAAAGGAAAAAATCATAATAATTTTTTTATGAATGGAAAAAAAAGGATGAAGAGAGGAAAGGGTCACAGTCTGAAGACTCCTTCAGTCTCTCTCCCTGAAGACCCCTCCAATCTCCCCCCCCCCCAACCCTCCCACGCCCCTCCAGTGCATCAGATTTACTAGTGGAGGGAAAGAAACATTGTAACCAACGGCAGTGCTTTGCGGCACAGCAAGTCAGCTCTTTCAAACAGACAAGCAACAGAAAAGAAGCCCCACCATCCTCACCTCTAAGGAGCATTCCGGTTGGGTTGCGCTTCTTCCAAGACTGCTTCGTGCGTACTTCCGGTCAAACACCAATCCATGCTCCCTGCCGCTAAGGGATTATTCCGACCACTAGAAACCCTGTGAAGGGCGGGGTGGGGCTGCCCCTGTGGGATTCTGAGACGTCACTCTTTGTGGGCAAGGAGAACCTCACCTTTCTCCTACTGAGTGGCTGCTGGTTTCGAACTCGGGGTGTTGTGATTCCCACCAGGGAGCCCCCTCGTAGGCGCGTCTGGAAGTGGGGGCACAGACCCGCGGTCCAAAGGCAGGGCTCTCTCCAGCCTTCCCTTCCCTTGCTCACACGAGCAGGCGTTGGGGCATCTTTGCTCTGTGAAACGTTTAAGAGATCCTTTGCAGTCTTGACATAGGCACTTTGAAAAGGTTTTTTGATGTGATTTTAGAAAAACATGTCTGTGTGCCACAATACCCACCCTTTTCAGCGCCGGCCCTGGGAGTGTTGACAAACACACACATTCGCCTGCACTGCAATCAAGTTCCCTGGCCAGGGAAAAAGTCTCATCTATCAGCACCCCCGACCCCCCTCCCACACACACCAAGCTCCCACCAAGAATGAGCCCATGTTCTTTAGCTCAGACTTCGACTCTCCTCGACTCTCAGACAAGCGCAGACAACAGTACAGTGGAGGCTTTTGGCATCTGGCCTCTTTCATTTGGCATTGCCCACGTAAGATCCATCTATGTGGTCACAAGTAACAGCCCTTCATCCTTCCCTGTTGCCGGGCTTCCTTCTGCAGTGCGGGTGGACCCCGCTGGGGTCGGTTTCTCTTTGAAGGACATTTTCCCTTTATTCCCAGGTTGTGGGGATTACAAAGAAAGTGGTGGTCCACGCTCACATACAGGAGCTGTGAGAGCAGGCTGGTTCCACGTCTCCTGTGTCAAAACCTTGGCATGTTGAACACTCGATGTGCCATATTTGTCGGACAAAAGTGGGGAGAAAATAAGGGTGTGTCTTATGGTCCGCAGGTGTGGTACCCCAGAACATTTGTTTATGATCCCATGTGCCCACTGCTGTTTGCAGGCCATGGATTGCTGTGTGTTTGGGGGAAGTCCCGCCTCCTGGAGTCCCCATGTCAGTCAGGTCCCATGATCGGCACTGCGTACACCTCCCCTCATTTGTTAATGAAAGTGATGATGGTTCTTAACACCACTGGTGAGTTTATGCTGTTAAATAGCACCATAGTTTGCTTTGTTTTAAAAAATATTTTATTATACTGTACTATTTGGTCTAGAATAAATTTTTCACTTTCCTGCTCTAAAACCTGGGTGTGTCTTTTGGTCAAGTGCGTCTTATGGGCTGAAAAATATGGTCAAACTGCTCTTCAGACTGACCGTGCCATCTCGCATTCCCCACTGGCATTAAGTGAGAGGCCAGTACCCCTTGTCCTCACCAACACTTAGCATTGTCCAGTTTTCCATTTTCTATTCTAGAAGGGCTTGGGTGTCGTGGGGTCTCTGGAGCCACTGGCCTCAAGGTTGGTTCAAACCCACCAGTCTCTCCAAAGGAGAAAGATGAGGCCGTCTGCTCCAGGAAACATTCACAGCCTCAATGGGAACCACATGGAAACTCACTGAGAGTCAGAGGCGACTGGCTAACAGTAGCTTCATTTTGAATCGGAGGGGGAAGGTGTGCCTGACCGGAGCTGTGGCGTCTCCAGTCCCTTCATCTACGTGGGAATGGATGTTGCACAGGGAACAAGGACACTGCGGAAGAACTGAGGCTTTTCATGCACGGTGTGGGCAAAGAACCCGCCAAGTCCCGTCGACGGCCAGAGGAACAAACAAATCTGTTTCGGAGGAAGTCCAGCTAGAATGCTGCTTAGAAGAAAGGCTGGTGAGATTTTCTCTCACCCGCTTTGGACTTGTTACCAGGTGTGGCAGTGACATCATCTCCTGTCAACTTGAGAAAAGGAATGGAGTCTGGCCTGTCAATCAGATCGTAGCCATTGAGGCCTCTGTGAGGGCACGGTCTTTTCCTGAAGATTCTGGGAACTCCTGTCTTCCTCCCCGGAGGCAGCTCTCTCTCTCTCTCTCTCTCTCTCTCTCTCTCTTTCTCTCTCTCTCTCTCTTTCTCTGCTTCGTCTTCCTGCTGACAAGCCACATGGAGCTCCGCTGATGGAGCCAGAGCCCTGGAGCTGGAGGAGCTACGTGGAGACCCACACCAGCACTGAGATGCTTCCACCGCCACTGGATCCACAAGACTTCCCACCCACTGGCCGGTGATCTTCCTGCATTCAGCATCCTTGCATGGTTGTATGAGTCTGAAGAGAAATTTATAGACTGGTACTGGACAGATGGGCTAATATCGGACTTATGGACTTGATGTGGACTGGGCTGGGATGACTCTTTTACTCTCTGATACACTTATGAGTGTCTTTGGCTTTGTTTCTCCAGCCAACCTGAACTGACACACCAGGAGGGACCAGTCTCAGGAGAAGGACATCGTGCTTGATAAAGATGGACGGACATGGTGGGGTGGCTGCAGCGATAGGTGCCAACAGAAGGACAGTCCTGAGGTTGTGCAGGACTGATAATGTTGTTTCATTGTGCTGTGTGTAGGGGAGCTATGAACTGCACCTGGCTCACCCGACTAGTGACAGGAACTATCTATTCCTGGGCTCACTCTAGGGCGCAACCCCCCTTTCAGATCTTGGAGCTGCAATATTTGGCTCACGGCTTATCATTTCATTTTCGTAATTGGTTTTTTACTGATCTGCAGGTTTTAGTTTTGACCACGTCCAATTTATCTGTTTTTCTAAAAATACATCGAACTGTTGATGTCTTATGCAAGAAATTGTTGTCTAATCTACAGTCAAACAGATTTCTGCCTACGTTTTCCTATGAATGATTTATAGATTTTTTTACATTTTAATTTACAATCCATTTTGAACTAATTAATTTAGATGGCACGAGGTGTTTTTTTCTTCCTAAAATCCAATTGTCTTAGATTCATCTTTGAAAGAATCATTTCTCCTTGTCTTTTTGCCCCAAATCAATGGGCCAAATCTTGTTTGGGTCTGCTTCTGACTTTTTGACTTTGTTGTATTGACAAACTTATGTGTCCATTCATGAAAACCACCTTTAAGGTGACTTCTAAGACTATAGCTCAGTCTTAAACCAAGTAGCTCTAATTCCATGTACCTTGTTCAGAATTGTGGTAGTTATATAATCTGGTGTCAGTTTAAGGATTAATAGTGTAGGGCTGGAGTATAGCCTGTCAATCAGGATATAGGCAACGAGGCCTCTGTGTGGGCGTGGCCTTCTCCTGAGGATTCTGGGAACACCTATATTTCCTCCTTGGAGACAGGAGACATACTCTCTCTGCTCACTCGCTGGAAGAAATAGCAGCTGACAAGACATATGCTATGTCTTGTGCTGCCCTGAGCTAGAGAAGCCATGTGGAGACCCCTGCCAGCGCTGACCTGCTTTCACTGCCACTGGATCCACAAGACTTCCCACCACTGGCCTGTGATTTCCCTGCATTCAGTGTCATTGCATGTGTTGCATGAGTCTGACGAGGGCTTTATAGACTGGTATCGCACATATGAGTTCATATCAGATTTATGGGCTTGATCTGGACTGAGCTGGGTTGTTTCCTCAATATTCAATTGCTCTTCCTTATAAACTTCTTTCTCACGTACATGTGAGTGTCTGTGGATTTGTTCCTCTTGTCAACCCAGACTAACCCAAGAATACTTAGCACTGTGTGATATTATCATGAGTTGACCAGCCCTTGGGAGATACCAAAACATGAGATTCCAGAATCCTGAGACCAGAGAATCTGTCTGCAATGCTTTGATTTGCCAGCATTCCAGGTTGCCGTAATTGCAGAACGGAGTTAAATGGGGTACAGGAGCAGGGCTTTATCAGGGTTGAATACTTAACTGAGCCCTGAAAAAATAAAATAAAATAACAGCCAACAAGCCATCCCCACTGTCCACAAGCTGATTCTGAGTTAGCACAGTCCCTCAGGACAGAGGACAATTGTTTCGTAGGTTTTTCAAGGCTGTCATCTTTCTGGAAGCAGATGCCTCCCATGGAGCAGCTGGTGGGCTTGAACCTCGAACTTTTCAGCAAGCTCCTAGCACCTAACTGTGGTGCCGTCAGGGTGCCGACTCTGTGCTTCTGGTATATGAGCACTCTCAGCAGACTGCCATTTCGGGCACATCCCCGCTGCCAACGAGGAGCCAGCCTAGAGTCGGGCAAGGTGTGATAGAAAGGTGCACTCAAGACCTGACGTTCCGAGAAGAGAAACATACACCCTTACCAGCTTAATTAAATATACCAGTCGGAGGAGAGGGAGGGGCGGAGAGAGACGAGAAGGGGAGGGAAGAGAGCAGAGGAGAAGAGAGGGAAGAGACAGCTTCTATTTGCTCAACAGCTTGTCCATTATGGTACACGTAGCTTGGCCCCTCTCTCCCCCCAGCCCTTTTATATGCCCACATAGATAGAATGAAGACATAGCCTCCACTAGCCCTGTCTCATGACCACAACGTAGACAGTCCATTTCCAAACAGGGCTATTGCCACAGGCGTACCAAACCCCAAGCTCGACCCAGGACCACCGAGCCTGTTCCAACTCGCAGGGACTGTGTTAGTCCGGATAGACCAGAGAAACAAATTCCTAAACATGCACATGGATATAAGGGAAAGGTTTATAGACAAGAGGAATGGAACATTGAGAAAGCCTCCCAACCCAGTCCAGTCCAAGGTCATAAGTCCGATATTAGCCTGTATGTTTGAAGCCAGTCTATAAAGTCTCCTTCTGACTCATGGTGCATGAGCAATGACACCAGGACACTCACAGGACAGTGGTTGCAGAGTCTTGTCTGGTGGCAGTAAAAGCCTCCCGGTACTGGCAGGGGTCTCCCCATGGCTCCTCACTTTCAGGGCTCAGGGTCCATTAGCAGTATCCATTGGCGGTAGAAGCATCACAGCACTGGCAGGGGTCTCTCTGTGGCTTCTGCAGCCCCAGAGGTCTGGTTCCATCAGGGCAAACCCATGTGGCTTCTCCTCCAGCTCCTCCAGGTTCCAGGACTCAGGACCCATCAGCATGCCACCATCTTGCCTTGTTGGTAGACCCACTCTAAGAGACTGAGTGAAGTCTCTTTTCTCCAATTGGGAAATACCGCCAGACTTCCCAGAATTCTCAGGAGAAAGCCATGCCCCCACAGAGGCCTCCTTGGCTATCTCCAGATTGACAGACTAGACTCCAGCCCTAAACTCCCAATCATGAAATTGACACGAGTACATGACTGCCACAGAAGACTACAGGATGGAGGAGAACTGCCCCCTGGGGTTTCAGAGATGCTCGGTCCTACAGGAACAGCCAGACGCATCTTTTCCCCTCGGAGAAGCTCGTGGGTTTGAACCTTGCCGTCTAACACCCCAACACCTAACTCAGAGTGCCATCCAACCTCCTTAACCACAGGCCTCGAGTGTCAGACTCATGTTACTTATTTCTAGGGGACACCATTCAAAGCCTGGCAACAGATTGTCTGCTGTGGAGCCCGTTTCTGGCTGGAAACACAGGTTCTTTGATAGAGATGTGCTCCAGGCAGACACTGAGCGTCAGGGCCGGGTATGGTCCATGTGTCCCTGTATGTTCGCCTGGAGGCTATTCACAGGGTGTCCAGGGCAGGGTGGGCTCTGTGGTGGGATTCGCACATTCTATCCTGGAGAAAGCTGGACCATGTGGAAGCCGGACAGTGCGTGGGGGAGGCTGCAGAAGAATGGATGCATTTGGATCATGGTGCTGACCAAAGCACTTCAAATAACTCATGGAAACTTTTTTGGCTATAGACAGATAAAGATATAGGTATAGCTATAGATGAGATTGACATAGATATTATAAGAGACTGTATGTAGTATGTAGGGCATCCACCAAGAGTCAAATCAAGTTCTGCGTGGGTGGCCTGCTGAGCCAAGTGGACATAAATCAGTTAAGGAGTCTGATGGGTCTTAAACACCATCACCCCACCCCCCGCTGGGTGCTGTCCAGTCGAGCCCGATGCCCAGTGGGCCCATGAGTGTTGGAGAGGAACTGTGAGCCGCTGGCTGGTGTTGAGGAAGTAGATTGCCAGGCCTTTCTTCTGAGGGGCCTCTGGATGGACTTCCAGTCAGCAGCTGACTTCATGAACCCTTTGTGCGACCCAGGGATTTGTGATTGCTCTCTTATGAAGCCCACAGCCTCCAAATGGAGTCTGACCCATAAGAGGCCCTGGGTGAAGGCTCAGGAGGTAACAGAGAGAGGGTAGCTGGCTGTTAACAATAATCCAATTGTTGGTGCTATGGAATGTTGCCTCTCCTGGATAACTAGTCTGAAAGGCGTCATGTTTGTGGAACCTTCACTAATCATTCTTATGATGAAATAGGTTGCACCCCCTCCCCCGTTACTAAAGTATTCGCTGTAGAAAAAAAATCATTTTTAAAGGAAAAATAGGAAGGAGACAATCAAAACAAACCTGATGTCACTGAACAAGGTTCTCTTGGTGAACATTGCAGAATATCTCCCTTTTATGTTTTCCCCTCTACATGCATTTACAGGCGTACATGCTCACAAACAAGGTGCTTAACTATCGCTTCATATCTTGCTTCTCTTGGTTAACGTTAATAAGCATCCATCCATGAGTCACAGGCTGGTTCTTGAAAATGCATTGTGTGATAGCAGACTGTGCCTGAAGTACCATTGCTTTAACAATCCCGACTGTTGAGTATCTGTATGTTTACAAAAATAAACACCTGGGGGGGGTTGGTTTGGTTTGGGGGGGGTCAGTAATGCTTCAGAGAGCATTTGTGGGGCACTCTTTATGACTCACTGATGGTGATTGGCCTGAGATAAATTCTTAGCAGCAGGCTCTTGCTGGGTCAAAGCACACAAACATAGCAGGAACACTCCTCCCCCCCAGGCGCCATCCTGAAAATGGACCCCTCATCTTCCTCATGCACAAAGGAAACACTGCCCGGTCCAAAGGGTGGTCGGTGTCCACCAGGACCGCTGCCTGGGGGCTCCTCCAGAGGTACAGGGGCTCCAGGGACCTGTGGCAACGAGGAAGGAGAAGACCCATCCAAAGCAGTACAAAATGGGGGAGGGAGCACCTTACTGACGAAGGAGCATGAAGACTCTCCACTGGACCCTTGGCTGGTTGGACATTTGTGGAAACGACAAAGGAAAACTATGGTTTTAAAGTAAGGTGACCAGACGTCCTGCTTTTTAACAATTTGTGTGCGTCCTGCGCCGTTTTAAAATTAAAATATATTACAATACTAATCTTGTACGCTATGAACATTTTTGTTGCTCCATATAGACCAAATTTTTAATCAAGAACCCTACCCCCACTCTGACCCCCCCCCCCCGCCCCTATCAATGGTGTCCTGCTTAAAATCTGGTCACTTTAAAGTAAAAACAAAAATCTGGAGATGTACCCTGGGACTGAGAAATAGAATAAGAAGAGAGGACCTGGGGCCCAAACTTCCCTCAGATCCCCCCAAATCAGATGCCATCCAGTGGGCTTCCACTTGTGGCTGGCCAGTGTGCCCTGGGGAAAACTGGGGGCTAAGGGTAGCCCGGGGGCTGATTTTTCAGTGGGAGGCTGCCGGTCCTCTCTTCTGAGGCATCACAGAGTGGACTTGAGAAAACTGGCAGCTTTTCAAGGAGCTCTGGTGGTGTCCTGGCTCTGTGTGGGGCTGTCATCCCATGGCGGTTGATAATTTGAAGCCACCAGCGGCTCTGTGGGAGAAAGACTGGGCTCTCTATTCTTGTCGGCAGCTGCAGGCGCAGAAACCGGCGGGGAGTGGGAGGGGGGTTTGTCACTGGGAGTCAGCACTGACCCCAAGGCAGTGAGCTCAGTTTGGGGCTCAGTGAACAGCAGGAAGCATTGACTATTTGCATTGCCCAGGGCCCTCCTGGTTCCTCATTCATCCTCTACACCCTTGCCTTTAATAGTCACAAAGGCCTGGAGAGACAGTGGTTGGGTCAGTCTGGGGGAACTGAAAAAACAAATTCATAGACACTCCTATGTGTAGAAGAGCTTTATCTCAAAGACCAATTGTATATTGAGAAAAATCCCCGTCCAGATCAAGTCCATAAGTCAGACATTAGCCCATATATCCGATACCCATCTTTAAATTCCTCTTTAGACTCACACAACACATGCAATGACACCGAATGCAGAAAGATCATAAGCCAGTGGGTGGAAAGTCTGTGGAACCAGTGGCGGTGGAAGAGTCTCAGTGCTGGGGTGAGTCTCCACATGACTCCATCAGTGTCTCTCCATGCGGCTCGTCAAAGGAACGTCTCTCAGGGAGAATGTGTGTCCCATCTCCTGGGAGGAAGACAGTTCTCAGAATCCTCAGAAGACCATACCCACCCAGGGGCCTCCTTGGCCATGACCTGATTGACAGGCTTGACTTGACCCCTTCGCTCAAGTTGTCAACAGATTATGTAACTGGCACAGCAGCGGAATGCACTTTATGGGGGAGAGTAGGAGGGCATGGGTGCCAGAGAGGTTGAGTTGCCTCAGGTTAAAATGTCCAGGTCACACTAGTATCTGCAAGAGACTGGATGAAACCACGACACATCATACTGCTAGATCAGGTCCCTCTGTACTAGCCCAGGGCCCTGGTCTGGCAAGACAAAGCCATTTCCCCCCTCCTTCCTGTCCCTTCTCCCTCCTGCAAAGTGTCATGTCCCCGTGATGTCTTAGATGTCTTTCTGCACAGCTGCTTGACTAAGCTCTAGATTCCGAAATGCACGGGCAGCTCACGGCTCAGTGAGTGGTTCAGCAGCACAAAGGGTTTGCGCGTGGCTGCTAACCTAAAGGTTGGTGGTGTGAATCCACCTAGCAGCCCTGCAGGAGGCTGCACCTGCTGCTCCTCGGATAAAGGAGAGGGGTTTGGGCTCCCGTCAAGGAAGGGTGACAGTGTCAGGAACTCCCCGTGGGGATGTTCTGCCTCATCCTGTCGGGTAGCTCTGAGCAGTGAGTTTGGCTTTCGTTTGGGGCAGTGCTGCGGAAGAAAAGTCCTGGCAATCCGCAGCTAAGACAGCCCTGTGGGCCCGTTCTCCATGCTCCCCCTCCCTCGTGCCCGGAGCCGCTGGAAGTCAAGTCTGTGGCCCACTGTGGCCACCACATGGTCCGTCTGTCTCGTGATGAGCACGCCCCACTGCCAGGGTGGTATGGGTGACTTTGTCGGGTTACGGAAAGCCAGGTCGGCAGCTGGCCTTCACCAGCCACTCCCCGGGAGAAAGGCGTGAAGAGTGGGTCTCTGAGCCTGCAGAGGACGCTCCCCTCTGTCCTTTGGAATCAGTATCGACTCGCTGGCAGTGAGTTTAGACTTTTGGACGGGACACGCTGTGTGTGCCTTTTTTGGAAAGCGCCTATTCCTGAGATGGGTTTGTATGAGCCACGCCTGGGCTGCGGGAGCAGGACCAGGTGGGTTCTGGCCCACGGTACACGTGGTTGCTATGCTACTATTCCTAGGTGCCATCAAGTCAGTTCTGGCGGTCCCGGTCCCCCATCGCCCGCACGTGGTCCACCTGTCTTCATGGCTAACCCCCCGGGGGACGGCCTAGCCCACCTTCTGCCCCTGCATCTGACTTGTGTCCAGCCCCTGCCAGGAGGCTTTCTGTGGCGAGCCTCTCAGGAGCCTCGTGCTGGGGAAGCCCGCTCACCTGCAGGCATTCATGATGTCAGAGCCACAGCAGCTGGGGGCCCAGGCACGCACAACCCCTCCACAGGAGGACACGCCAACAGAGGAGGGGTGGGCGTGACATCATGCCCTGTCAGAGAAGGCAGACACACAGGGCCAACAGCCGGGAAGGTTCCCTGCCCATCAAGTGCCCAGGTGGTGGCCATTCCAGGGAGCGAGGAGCAGATTGCCAGCTGGGGGGGAGGCCGGGGAGAGGTGTTGGGGGTATCCAGGTATGGCTGCTCAAGGGCGCCTCACTAGTTTAAAAGCCAGAAAGAACACGAGAGCTCACAAGATGCAATTTTTCACAACCGATAATTCACCGTAAGTACCCGTTGTTTAAAAATCAGCATGAAAAATTATAAATGGTCAAAGGTTCATGGGGGGGGTGGACGTGGGGTGGGGGAACTGACAAGGGCTCAATTAGAAAAATGTTTTGAAAATGATAGCAACATAGGTACAAATGTGCTTGATACGATGGATGGATGGTGATACTGTAAGAGTCACACCCACCCCTCAATGTTTAAAAAAATAATCAGCATCACAAATTGGTTAAGGAGCGTGCCCTCTGTCAAAAGCCAGTTCCATCCACACAAAGCTGGGGCCTCAGCTGTGCCCAGGCCTCTTTCTCCAAGTTCTGTGGTAG
>PVJH01034447.1:0-20617 GCA_004026705.1 Nesogale talazaci
CCTGGTAACCTCAGTGACAGGCCGAGTGCTGGAGATCTGGCAGGCCTCACCCCTGCCCCCAGCAGGCTCATCTTCAACCCTCCCCCCGGCCAGCTGTTTCTGTGCAGACCAAAGCTGGAGAGGATTTTCCTTTTGAAGTCCTGGAGCCAGAACTCCACCCCCCCCCAAAAAAAAAAAAAACATCTTCCATTCCCCCCCACCCCACCCCAGGATCTCTGCCTGAGGTCCCAGGCCCAAGGGGTATCCCAGTCTGCAAGTTCTCCATCCAGCTAGAGATGTTGTTGAATTAAAACAACAACAACAACACACTTTTATTGTGACGGTTTGCAGAGCAGGTCAGCTTTCCTTTGAGCAATTCAAACGCATTGACTTCACATCATGGATTATAATCTCCACCATGCGGATTATAGCTAACCCCTTAGCCCACTTTCTCCTCTGCTTCCTCTTTCCCATTCCTCCATCTTCCTCAACGCTTCTGCACTCTGTCCTTGGGAAATGCTGGGTCTTTGATGTCAAATGATCCATGATTCTAAGCGTACCTTCCTCATTTGAGTCGATTGTTTGGCTGAAAGTTGAGTCATAAGGAGGCATTAATTTCCAGATTTGAAGGGCAATTTAGGGCCACAGTCTTGGGGGTTCAGCCAGTGTCTTCCTGAGCAGTAAACCAGCTCTTTTGTAGGATTTTGAGTTTTCTTCCATATTTTTATCCTTCTAACTCCAATTTTCTCAGGTGCTTCCTTTCCACGCAGTTGGCAGTGGTCATTAGCACAAGTCTGCTCTTCTGGTGTCAGGATCCCAGAGACTGGTGGCAAGAGTTCATTGGACTAATTGTTTCCATGTGTCTTTTATTTGCTTCACTCTTCTTTTCTCTTGATGGGGAGAGACAATTATGTGTGCCTCCAATGGTCACGACTTGCAGGGTAGGATGTAGTGCACCGGCTTTGTGGACAACGGGAGGCTGTGGTTGGAGCACGGATCCAGAGATGGGGTCCTGAGTCCATTGGCCCAGTATGTCTAAGGTGTTTCCAGTAACGTGCCCCTGGTATGCTCCACTGCACTCATGAAACCCCACCCAAGACTGTCATTGTGCTGGGCAGAGCAGAGCTTTCAAAATACACGTTTCCTCTAGGTGAGCACCACACAACTTGCTCTGAGTTAGTGCACCCAGTAGCGTCACCTGGGAAGGTTCTCTTTGGTCACAGTGAATTTTTTTGTACAAGCAGTTTTGCTTGAACCCCATTGTGTGTGTGTGTGTGTGTGTGTGTGTGTGTGAGAGAGAGAGAGAGAGAGAGAGAGAGAGAGAGAGAGAGAGAGAGAGAGAGGCGGCCAATTGAAGAGAACAGCATGTGGCTTTGAAACTTTGTTTCCTGCCGGGGGCAAAATGTCACAGAAACTGTTGTGATGTTGAACACAACTTGCAAGGAGAGTGCTAAGGAAAAATTCAAGTGTAAGAGTGTTTTTCTCATTTCAAAGAAGATGACATGCTGATTGATGATAAACCTCATCTGGACAGACATCAACTTCCCAAATAGCCGAAAATGTCAACTTGTAGTGCATTTGGAATTTGTTCCTCCGGGTCAGATGTTCATCAAGCTTTCTCTTTAGAGGTTCTGAAAAGATAGTGGATCAGCATGCAAGCAAAAATTCCTGATCTGTGGCAGACATGGACTGGTTTTGCTACCACGATGATGCATCTACTCACACAGCCATCTCAGTGTGCAGGGTTTGGGAAAAAAAACCAGCATGCCTCTCTTGCCCCACATACCTGACTCACCTGATCTCAATCCACGCAATTTTTTTTTGTTTCCTCAAATGAAGAGGGACAGGAAAGGACAGCAATTTGATGACATAGAAGAGGTCAAGAAAAAAATGAGGGAGGTGCTGTCAGCCATCCAAACAGATGAGTTTGAAAAATGTTTCCAAGTATGGAATCACAGACTTGACAAATGCATCAAGTGTCCTGGAGAGCACTTTGAAAGTGATGAGGGGCTGAGCCCCGGTGGCGTAGTGGTTGTGCGCAGGACTGCGGCCCACTGGGATGGAGGTTCAATTCCAGCTCCCAGGAGCAAAGTCTGGGCCTCCTACTTCCACCACCTGAGGGCAGTGATGCCTAAAAAAATAAAAATTAAAAAAAAATTAAAAAAAAAAAAGAAAGTGATGAGGTTGCTTTAGAAAAAGAAATTAAATACATAGCTCTGAAAATTTTCCAGGTTTGAGGGATATACCCTCATATACTTGTAGCAGCAGTAAATGCACATGTGCACATGTGTCTATCGAAACAACATCTAGCCCTTCTCCTTTCCATACCACTTCAATCTACATGTAGAGGTAGTCATTTTTTTTTCATCTCAGGTGTGTCATATTTATCTCACTAAAATACTCTGAAAGGGGGAAAGTGGAGGCCACCAGTAATTCCAGAAACAAAATGCTCAGCATTTCCTAGTTTCCAAGGTTGTCTTTCAACACAAGGCAATAAGGAAGAGGAGAAATTTGTTGACATGATTCCATTTGGTTGACATGACACTTGGTTTTAGCAAAAAGAAGCACGAGAGAGAGAGAGAGAGAGAGAGAGAGGTAGGTCTATTTTTTTGTGGCTAAGACAAGAAAGCTGATACAAATCAAATTCATACAAAATCTGAGAAAGAAGACACATTCAAAAGTCACTCTGTTGGTGAAATGACAAGGTGTCCCCGAGCACCATGCAGAGTGTGTTAGTGTGGCTTCAGTCTAGTGATGGCAGTGGGTCCAAAGTCACCCAGCTGCTGAGAGACAGGAACAACCACTTCAACCTAACCCAGGGAAAGACTCCAGACCCCCAAGGATCAGCCTTTCATGCCGGTTTTCATCTATCCGATTGGGAAGTGCCCTGAAAGTCCGCCCCTTCTTTAACCCCTCATTCTCCTTGGCTTTCTGGTTCAAAGTCACAGAAACCAAGACAGCAGGGTCAGTCCATCGGAGTGGTAGAACCGATAGTGGCGGAGATCCCACTGAGCTCACTCACAAACTGAACTCCCTGCCGTCTAGTGGATGCCGACTCAGAGTGGCCACTTATTTTTTCATTAAAAATAAAAATTTCATTTTCCCAGGGGAGATCGGTCCCCTGTGAGTATACAAGATTGTTGCTTGGATATGGGAGTAGAAAGTTCCATCTTCTTACCAAGGAGCAGCTAGTGGCTTTGAACTTCACACTTTTATGATAAGAGCCTAATGCATAACCACTAAGCCACTGGGTTAGAACTCCTTCAGATGTGCCTTCTGGGCCTTCTCATTTGGGGACGGTAAAGGCAGGCGATAGTCATATCCACAGCTTGTCCTGCAGCTCCTGCAGACTCACTGCAGACTGGCTGTGATAGTCTGGTGTAGCTCTGTAAACAAGGCCAATGCCTGGGCTGACTTGCGCTACCTCGTTTTCTAAGAAATTCTACAGGCTTCTTTCAGCCAACTCCTTGACTCTCCAAATTTGACTGTGGCCAGTCTGGCTTTTTCATCTGATATTTTTACCTACTCGGTACTTTTTCTAAGCATAATGCAGGTGGCGACCTTCCAGCTTTTTCAGAAGGTGCCCAATCACTTTCAAATCTTTATTTTGTAGTAACTGAAACCGATTGATGGTTGACATGACTATCAAGGGAGTCTTTCGCCTCAGTGCTTAGCTTCATGGATTTGCCAACTGCTATCAGTGCACTGCCAAAGCCAGACTGTTGACCAAGCTGCTTTGCCTAGTTCAGCAAGCCTTCTTCTGTCTGGGGGTAGCCTGTGGCTTCCACCTGTTCTTGGAACTTCAACACAGCATGGAGTGTTCCCAGCTGAGCTCTGAAGGCTGGATTTGGCTGAAGAGACTCTGCAGCTTTTAAAGGAATTTCTGCAGCAGCTTTATTGGTAATATCTACTTTCGTTTCCATGTTGAGAGATTCATCATCTAGTCCCGTTCCTTCAACACCACTTATTTTTTCATTAAAGAGCTGGCTGGCTTTGTGAAGCTGCTTCTTCAGCCTGGTTATTGCCATTGCGACTGCGCCGGGTGGGGATTAGGTGGTCTCTGAGCTGGCCGGGATCACACAGTCCCAGTGCTCTTGCAGGAGCCGGTGCTGGGGCCGGTCCCTGCACAGGTGGGCCCTCAAAGCCAAGGCCATGGCCACTGTCACAGTCAGCATGCATCTACTTTTACATCACTACTGCAGGATTGTACATGCAACACATCCACCCCGGATGCCTTTAACCCTGACACTCCTGCCTGGGTCTTCTCCTGCCTGCAGCCTTTTTTGCTGAACTCCCTCTTCCTGTGCATCATCTTCCCCTTCCCCTTGAATAACTTATGTCCACCCTGTAGCCAGTACCCACCCCCTCTTTCCCCTGAGCTGTCCATCAAAGACGGCGTCTATCATTCTGATAGTTCTTGTCGGGGCTTTTCACAAGAATGTTCTCAGGCAGTGTGTGTCCCTTTGTGATCGACTTGCTTCACTCAGCATGGTGTCCTCTCTAGATCCATCCATGTCGTGAGGTGTTGCATCAATTCTGCATTATTCCCTCGTGTGTGTGTGTGTGTGTGTATGGCAGTGTATTCACCCATGCTGGCATGGATGGGCACACAAGTAATTTCCATCTTTCTGCTCCTGTAAACAGAGTTTCGATGAACTCAAGTGTGCATCAATCTCTCTGTGCTGTGGTCCTTGTTTCTCTCAAATAAATACCAAGTGGGGAGATTAGTGGGTCCTGAGGTTTTCCTACTTCCACCTTTTTGAGGAAGGGTCGTGCTGGTTTCCATAGTCGCCGCGCCATTGTAGAGCCCCAACAGCTGTCTTGAAGGGTTCTAGCCTCTTCACGCTTTCCTGCTTTCTGCCTCTGGAGCCTGGCTGGTCCGACCAGGGTGAGAGGCTATCTTGCTGTGGCTTAGACTCACATAGCTCACATAACTCATGCCGGGGCACATGTCTTCAGATGTTTGTCGGCCGCCCGAATGCCTTCTTTGGTAAAATGTCTGTTTATGTCCGCTACCCATTTTCACATGACATTATTCATTCTTTTTGCTGTTGAAGGGTTGAAGTTTTGTATGCATTATTTAGATGAGTTCCTTGTTTGATATGTCATGTGCCAAAATGCTTTTCCCAACTGGCGGATTCTCTTGTTACTACATACACTCCATTAGCTGAAACCACTTGCTGTCCCTTAGTGTAACCTGTTAGGAGGTCCAGTTTCTCTAGTTTGCCTTCTGCTATGGGCATGTTTTCCATTGTTTGGTAGCATAGTCCTCTCACACACTACTCCCCTGAGTTTGTCTCAATCTTTTCATCAATGGATTTTATTGTTCTCCTTGTACATTTAGTTGCTTGATTTATCTTCACTTCATTTTTGTATGTGATGTGAGATCTTTTCTGCCAAAGGATAGTCATTGTCTTAACGAGACTGTTTTCTATTTCACAAATGTTGGCCCTTTGTCAAAGATCAGCTACCCACGGGTGGATGGCTTCACGTCTGGGTTTCCACTCTGTTCCCTTAGTCTGTGTGCCTCTCGGGGTTCCAGTATGAGCGGGTCTGATGACTGTGGTTGTGTGGCCGGTTTTGAGATTGGCAAGTGAGACGTGTCTGCCTTTGTTCTTCTTTAGCAGTGCTCGGCTTCCCCGGGGTCTCTTTGCTTTGCATCTCTTTAAGGAATGGCTTCTCCATCTCTTTAAAGAATCACAGTGGAACCGATTTGGGCAGTGTTGGCATTTTCATAGAGTTAAGTCTTACTATTCATAAGCATGGGATATTCTTCTGTGTATCCAGGTCTCTTTTCCCATCTCTTTAAAGAATGATTTCTCCATCTCTTTAAAGAATCATGGTGGAATTGATTTGGGCAGTGTTGGTGTTTTTATAGAGTTAAGTCTTACTGTTCATGAGCATGGTATAGTCTTCCATGGGTCCAGGTCTCTTTCTGTTTCTTACAGTAATGGTGTATCATTTTCTTTATATCAACCTTTTGCCTCTCTGGAAATAGCTATTCCTACATATGTCATCTCCGGGATGGTTGCTGTCAATGGTATTGTTGTCTTCATGATTTCCACTTCAGAATTCAGAGAATTGTTAGTGTAGAAGGAGCTGTCTGTTTTTTGTGTGTTGATCCTGCACCCTGCCCCTTTGTCAAATCTTTCCATCCTTCCCAGTCATTCGCTTGGTCTGACATCAAGTGCAGTATTATTGCTGCCTGTTTTGACAGCTTAGGTGAAGGGCCCTCCCAGTGTAAGTGTTCTTGACCCTGTTCTTCCCCTTACAAGAAGGTCATTTCTTCACCCAGTGGGAAGGGTTGAACCACAGATCGATACCACTTTCTAAGCTGTTTGTCATCTAAGAAGTTATCTAACATCTCTGCGCCTCATTTTCCTCCCGCAAACGGGAAGACTGACACCCAGACACTATCAGACAGGGTGATTATGTGGATTCTCAGTCTTGGTAATAAAGTCATCGGTGCCTCGGGGAGGCTGGCATGGCTGCCATGAAGGTCTCAGGGAGAAGGAGGACACTGTGTTGTGTTGACCAAGCTCGGATTCTGGGGCATGTCCCTCGTCAGAGACTAGCCATGTGGAGAAGCTCTCCATGGGGCCCCCATCTGGTGCACAAGCTTTGCCAGGTGCATGCACAGGTGGAGGCGGGCTCACAAACTTGACCTTAGAGCCCATATAACAAGCAGATAACAAGCAACACCTTAGCATTACCCTGAGCAAATTTAGCAAGTGGGAGACTTCTATGCTTGCATGGCCCAGTCCGGCAGCTGCCTGGGAGAGGGGTCTTGCAGAAGCAGGGCTGGTGGGTCCCAGGGGAGGGAAGAAGGCGATAGCATACGAAGTGTGTCTGAGCAGCTGCTGTGAAATGAGGGACACACAGAGAAGGACTTTGGGAGCCCTCTCAGCTCTGGTTTCAGACATTGTGCTCTGCAGTCTTCTGGTCAAGACAAGGACTTCACAGGGTTAAACTGGGGAGGCAGACAGTCTCGGGGTTCAGGACTCTTTGAGGGCAGGGGTGCGGGGGGAGTGAAATGCCAACATGCCAGGTGTTTGTAACTACATCTTCCCAGGGAATTCTCACAGCCACACCGACATTGTGGCCCCAGCAGTGGCAGCATCATCCACTGAGGAAGCAGGAGATCATACATGGCTTTGTCCCAGGAGCCAGCTGGGAAGGGCCAGAGCTGGGATTTGAACCCAGGCTCGTGTACCTCTTTCCAGTGCCCCAGGCTGCAGGGCACTCAGCCATCTGTGGACGTGGAGAAGACGGCCCAAGTGTGTGGGCCCCATGGGGCAAGAGCTTGTTTTTCTGGAACCCAACCCAAGAGAGAGCTTGCGGTGAGAACTGGTGAGCAGGGTGCCTGACAAAGGCCTGTCATGCTGGACAGGAAAGGCAGGTTTCCTGTGGGCCTCAGGCTCAGAGCTGGGCCAGGAATTTCCTGCCCAGCAGACCCACTTGTGGCTGCTGGGCCTACCGCGGAGGGCAGCAGCAACCCACCAGCCTGAGACCCACCCCGCTGGCCTCTCCTCCCCACAGAAACATGTCAAACACACAGGCTATGACCTTCTCCCCAAGGTCTGGAAGGAAGAGAGGAATAGTCGCATGACTGTTCATCCCAGGCTTGAGACCATCCTTTATGGTCCTCTGTCTGCTCTCCAGACCTGAGAGCCAGTCTGTGAATGGTCCTGAGCTCAGCAGGTATTTTCCTTTGGAGGGAAGACAGCCATGTGGAGCAGGACCCCTGGCCCCAGAGTCCTGTCTCCCAGGACCCATCCTGTGGAAACCCATGGAAGAAGAGGTGAGATGGCCGCTTTCAGGCATAGAAGGCCGGCTTTGCCCAGAAGTGCCCATCAGAGGCCACCCTGCATTGGCCCTCGTGGGTTCCCCCACCCACGAGGCCTCTGCCTCCACCTCCACGGCCCGGAACCTAGTAGAGGAGCTAAGGTCATGTTCCCACGCCACTCTTGCTGGAGCCTGGCCAGGCCCCAGTCAGCATCTTTCACTGCTGCGCCAGCTCAGAGCCTGGAACTCTCCAGGGTTTGATCTAAGAGGGATTGGTGAGCTCCAATGACCCGCCAAGAGGCCTGACTCAATCCCTGCCTCTTTATTTCCGGCAAAGCTCCACACTTGCAGCATCCGGCCTGGGGCAGGCCTGCAGTCTCTCGCTGGCCACGCTCACCTCCGTGAGCCCTTGATGAAAACAGGGGTCTGTTCCTTGCTCCCAAACAAATGGAATCTCAGTGCCTCGCCACTGCCCATGGGGCGCAGGAGCTCACTGGGAGACCTGGAAACAAATGGAATCTCAGTGCCTCGCCACTGCCCATGGGGCGCAGGAGCTCACTGGGAGACCTGGATGGTGCTATTCATTCAACAAGTGTATTTGCATGTCGACTGCCTGCCCCACACTGTGAGCAGCTGGGGACATGGTCAGGGGTGGAGGCAGAGAGTCTGAAAGAGGACAGCTGGGAATGTACTGAGGGGCTCTGCCTGGCTCTGGCAGGAAGTGGTCTTCCATCTCCGCTCTATCCTCTCTGCTCAAGACAGGACCAGGATGGTGGTACCTGCTGAGAAGATGGATCTGTCCACTGGTCCGGCCCACCTGGCTTTCTTCGGGGTTGTAACGACACAGTGCCGAATTCCCCTGCAGGCCAGGCCATGATCTGCGAGAGTTTGCAGACAGATGGGGAGACACCCACAGCCCTGCTCCAGGACCCTAACTGGTTGCTTCATTAGTTGAAAAGGAAGAGCTCTCTAAGCCATGGCTACCCCCGTCTCCTCCCCAGGGCCCCTCTCCTTCCATGACCAGGTGAAGGAGGGCTTACCCTTCTGGGCTGGAAGACAGGTGCTGGAGAGTTTAAGCACAACTGGGAGGGGTCTGCATGAAGTTTTACAACAGAGAACTCAAGCGAAGACTATGTCTGTGGAGCTGAGGGTAGTCAGTCAAGGCTTTGCTCTGGGTGGGACCCAAAACTAAAACCAAAAGCAGTGTTCCCCAAGCCCGTCCTGGCTTGACCCCATGTGTGGCAGAACCAGACTGCCCTGCGCTGGCCCTGAAGGAAGCAGCTCCCCAAGGCACCTGCAGCAGGTGGGTTCAAATGGCCACTCTAGGGGTATTCTTTACTGTAGGTACCACTCCAGAACGCCTAGACTAAGAAAAGCGCCCACCTGGCTCCCCCAGAGACTGTCTGGGGTCCCAGAAATGTGGTGTCTAAGCCTTCTGGCTGCCCCCCTCCCTGCCTGGCCTACCACAGCCTTCGGGCAGGGGGCTGAGTCATTCCACACACATGTGGAAAGTGCAGGCCGAACCCCCCACAGGGCTAGACCAGGGACATCAACGTGGAATCCAGGCCTGGGGAGGGGGACTCTCCTGGGAGGGGATCTGTTCCAGGCAAGTTTGCGGGAGGTCTCCAGATGCCTGCCCAGGCCTGGTAGCAGGGCTGGGCCCAGCAGGCACAGAGCCCTGCCCTCTGGGGTGAGGAAAGCTGCCAGACCTTGGGCAAATCATTGCGCTTGTCAGAGCCCGATCATCCAGTGCGTCACAGCGATAAGCCAGGCGGCAGATAAGCTGCAAGGGCAGTAAGTAAGCCGAAGCACCAGGAAGCACCTCCAGGGACTATACTGCCACCTCAGTTTCCTGTTACCCGGGCAGGGAGAGCACACACAGATGCCAGGCGCTGAGATCTGGGAGCGGGGCCTTGCCAGAAGGCACCCAGCACCTGAAGAAATCTGGGTACACGAGCGAGGGTCGTGCTCCACCTGCTGTGTGACCTGAGGCCAGTTCCCTGAGCTCATCTTCTGTGAAGATGACAGCTTTGGGAACCCGGAAGGAGGGTGGGCGTCCCACACGGCCCCGTTGGGTAGCGATGAGTCAGAATGAACTCCATATGTCGTGGCTCACCCAGGGTCAACCTCAGGCCTGCCTTGCTTGTCCTGGTCCTCAACGCCGCTGGGCAGGGCTATGATCCTCCCCAGGCCCCACACTGAAGGGGGTTCACTCTCACAGTCTCCAGGAGGCTGGGTCCTTTCTGGCCAGCCTCCATCAAGCCATCCGTTCTGTCAACTCTTTCTGGCATCCTGGGTCTCTCTCTCTCTCTCTCTCTCTCTCTCTCTCTCTCTCTCTCTCATCTTCCTGGTCTCCCAGTGCACTTGGCCTCATCCTTCCCTTGACTCCAACTCCCAAAGCAAACTCACTGCCATGGAGTCAAGGCTGACTCATAATGATGTCCCGACTCCCCTGGTAGGTTTCCAAGACTGTCCCTGTTGGCAGGAGTGGGAAGCCCAGGCTTTCACCCTCAGAGCTGCTAAGGGTGGTTTCGAACTGCCGGCTGTGTGGAAGGCAGCCCAACTCGGAAAAGGACCCTGCAACGAGTCAGGAAGTTGGCTCCTCAGACAATGACTTCTTCCAGAAGTGGCACGGCAGCTTCTCTTCTGTTCAACATGGTGTCGAGTCTATGGGGGCACTGAAGCCAAGGAAAGGCACAGAGCAGGGACAGGTGTGGTGGCTTGCACCACAGTCTGGAGGATTGGGGAGGTTTTCATCGGCCTATGTTTCAGCTTCATCCCAGAGTTAGGAGTCTTGATACAAAGAGCAATCCCTTCTCAGCAGGAACTGTGGACTTCTCACTAGGGAGCCTCTTCATCCAGGAGTCACAGGGGACGTCTTTCTGCCTTCCTTGGCCAGATGGCAAGAGCTCCCTAAGGCAGGTGAGGGGCTGGGTCCAGGACTTGGAGGGTTCTCACACCTCATGGTGGCTTCCTCTCCCCCCTTAGGCGAAGGGCAGACCAAGACGGAGCCCAGAACCGAATGGACACCAGTCCTTTTGTACTGCATTCGAGATGGAAAAGGCCTTTCTTGCTCCAGAGGCTAAAGACTTTCTCCTCCTCTCCCAGAAGAAACTTTCTTTGCACCTGGTGACCTAGCTAATTGAGCTGAAAGGCGTGCCAATGAAGCCCTGCCCGCTACCCACTCCACCCAAGCCATCGCACCCATTCTCCCGCCTCTCTGGTTCTGCTTCTCCGATCCAATCTTGTCCATCTGGCGGAGATGGCAAGTCCCTGCAGGGGGGAGGGAGAGGTCAGTCCGTCAGGTCAGTCCCCAGAGAGACGGACAGTGGCTTTAAGGTGACCATGCATTTGATGTACTGAATGAGAATGTATAAATCATCTTGTCAGTGCCGGGGGCTGTGGTAGGCTTTGGCCCAGGATGGATGAGAACGCTGTGAAGACGACCTGTTGTTTGTGTGGGGAGAGATGACTAATCTGGGCCGAGCCGAGTGAAGGAGCTCTTTCTCTGGAGACAAGTGGGTGCCTGACAGCGAAGAGAGATACGTCGGCCCACATACCCCAATAAAACTCCTGTGAGGAGCTCTTTGTCGCTGGGCTGGCTTCCCAGGCCAGCCTGCCTTGATTCCATCCACATCCGGGGCCATAGCCCTGTCCTATTTGATGGTCTGCTGTGGGCCTGGGTCCTCCAGACGAGAGTGGTTCCTCTGAACACGCTGGAAGGGGGCTGCTGGATGCTGAGAGAGTAGAAGGGCCATCCATAGGATTCTCTTGCCCCCCCCTCCCACCCCCACCCCTGGGTGCTTCCTCAGGCAATCTACTAGACATGGCATGTTTCTTGATTGCCCAACACACCACTTATCTCTCGGTTGGTCATTTTCTCTCATATCACATAGAGAAAATATGAGAAGGAATGCCTTCACTTTTCCATCACCAAACTGCAAGCTGACCTGTCCCTAACCCCTGGTCTACAACGGACCGTGATCTCATAGAAGAGAAACGCCCATCTGTCTGGAACAGTCAACCCTCCTCCTGTACACTCTGCAAGGATCCCAGCCCTCTACCTCTCAAGACCTGTGCTCATGACATTCTCTGCCCTCGATCACCACCGATCGTTCCCACCACTGTACGTCAATGCTCTAGAAACTCCCTGCTACTTAGAAACAAAGCAAAGCAAGGAGTTCCCGTTCCAGCAGCTCCTGCTCCAGTTTTTATGTCCCTCCTGGTCACATCTCTTGAGCAAACTCTCTGCACTCTCCGGTTTCCCCTCTTCACTCCTCTCTCTCTCCACCCCTCTGGGTACCCCCCCCTCTTACCAACACTGCGTTTTCATCACACCACTTAAACTGCTCTGATCAAGGGCTCAGACCACTTTCCTGCTGTGGAAGCCGGAGGCTCCATTTCTGTCGTCTGGCTGCATCTTTCACCGAGAGTCCGCTGGTTGACTGCGCCACTTGATTGAAATGTTTCCCACTCTTGGTTTCAGCAACAACAACCTCCATCCTGTTCTTCTGTTCACTCCGCTCCTTTATTGGTTTTATTTCCTTTACTCAACCTTTAATTGCTGTATTATGTCAGGGTCTGGTCCCAGGCCTTCTGTTTCTCTTCAGACACGATCTCCCGAGCTGATCTCCGCCGTGCTTCACAACCGTCTAAATGCAGACGCTTCTTACACTGAGCTCTGCCGCTCCGGCCTCGCCACGAGCCACAGGCTCAGATCTACTGATCACTGTGTTAATCGGGGTAGACTAGAGAAACAAATTCATAGACAAGCATATGGATATAAGGAAAAGGTTTATATACAAGAGGAATGGGGGATTGAGAAGGCATCTCAGCCCAGTCCAGTTCAAAGTCATAAGTCCGATATTAGCCCATATGCCTGATACCAGTCTATAAAGTCTCCTTGCGACTCACGAAGTCACAGACCAGTGGGTGCAGAGTCCCGGCGCCAGCAGGTGTCTCCCCATGGCTCCTCACTTCCAGGGCTCAGGGTCCATCAACAGCATCCAGTGGTGGTAGAGGCAACTCAGCGCTACCAGACGTCTCCACGTGGCTTCTCCAGCTTTAGAAGTCTGATCCATCAGGGTAAGGCCATGTGGCTTCTCCTCCGGCTCTTCCAGGTCCACGGAGGCTGCCATCTTGTCTTGTCCATAATTCGTTGTCTCTGAGACAGACTCCCAACAACTGGGGAGATGGCTTCTCATCTCCACCAGGGAAATACTGTGAGATTTCCCAGAACTCTCAGGAGAAAGCCATGCCCACACAAAGGCCTCATTGGCTACTCAATGGCTATCTCCAGATTAATAGGGTAGACTCCACCCCTGCATCTCAATCATGAAATTTACATAAGCATATGATCGTCACAATCACCTCCATTTGGGTATCGACAAGTTTTTGATATTTGACAGTTAGCATAGCTAAAGCTGAGCTTTAGGTTTCTTTCCCCACTTCAACCTGTCAATTGCAATCCATCACATTATATTTTGCATTGCTGGATCTTTTAGCAATTCCTATATATAACTGTGTGCATATATGAATATATATCAATTTTGTGATTGTTACATACACAATTTTTGCACAGATTGTTCACAAACATTAGTTACATTGCCCACAAAGTATCTCTCAATAGTCTCTCTAATTCTATTCTGGTTGTTTCAGATAGTGGGGTTTTGTTGTTGTTGAGTATTTAAACAGTAAAACATTCAATAGACTAGACTTATGGTTATGGGCTTTAATAGGAGAGTTTACAGGTTAAAATTCAGGATCAGAAATGTTCAGGATACAGTTCTTTGGTCAGGACAACTTCTTCTCTGGGCCATACTTGCATGTACCGTGCAGTTCTTTTGGTCACACGGCACGAAGACAGTTGTTCATGGAAGCGATTAACCCCTCCTTCACTTTTGACTACTCTGCAGGCATGACAGAGTCTGGTCTGTGAGTTCTGTGTGACCATTGCAATGAATTATGGACACCAGCTAAGAAGAGCGTGTCGTGGGCAGGAAGGTTGGTGTGAACACTAGTAAAAAGTTTGTAGGGCGGAGACATATCTGACCTCTGCCAAACAGAGAGTGACCTTGGGCTAATGTGGACTTTGATTCTCCTCTCCCCAGCTAAAGGCTGAGGAGGTCTGATACCACACCCACCCTCTGATACAGCCCCTAGACTGTTAGCTTTGCCTGCCTTTTGACATAAAGGAGATCATACAACATCTACCCTAATGTCTTCAAGATCTATCCAGACTGTAGCAGGTCTAAAGAGTTCCTTTCTCCTCCTGGCTGAGTCGTACCTCATTATAGTATGCACCACATCTTATTGGTCCGCTTATCTGTGGGTCGGCATTTAGAGTGTCTTCACCTTGGGGGCATAGTGAATAGGATTGCAGGAGACACTGTTAGACAAGTCTCTTTTTTAGTTTCTGCTTTCGAACCTTTGAGGAATATAGCTGGAAATGAAACCTCCAGGTCACACGGCGGTTCTCCTAACTCTACTTCCCAAGACCTCTTTAAAGTTTTGAAAAGCCTGGATGTTACCTTAAGGACTACGGCGTGCCTAAACCAGGCCGTGGTATTTGTAACCACCTCTTACACGTGTGAGCATGGGGCACTGAATCGGGGAGCCCAAAGATGACCGAACGCCTTGGAACGAGGGCGTTGGTGAGGAACATCGCCAGCGCCACGGGCTGTCAGAGAACAAACCCAGCTGTCTTGGAGGAAGTGCGACCAGCCTGCTGCTGAGGAGCAAGGACGGCCAAGACTTCGTCTCACAGATGTTGGTCGGGTTGTCAGGAGCCAGACCCCGGAGAAGGACAGCGTGCTTGGTAAAGAGGAGGAGCAGCAGATTAGAGGAAGGCCCTCAATGAGACGGCTGGCATGCTGGCTGTGTCCAGGGGCTCAGAGAGAAGCACCCTCCGCAGGACGGGGCAGGACGGGGCGGCGTTTCACTCGGCTGTTCATCCATTGGGGCGAGACGAGTTGGAACTGGCACCAGGACACCTCCCAGCAGCAACCACATGGGGGTTCTGTTTGGACTTTTTGACGGAACACTTGCCTGTTTTCCAAAGGGCTGTGCTAATTTGCATTTTCACCAGCCTCGGAGAAGGCCTTTGGTTTCCTCTCATTTTCAGCGCATGTGTCATTTTCTGCTTTGTGGGGTCTGTTTGTTGGTTTTCTCATCTCACCCAGCCGAGTGCCACAGTAAGGGCGTCTTCTTGGGGTTTCACTTGGCCCTCTCTGAGGGATGACACTGGGCGTCTTTTTACCTGTTTGCTGGCCTCTTGTGAATGCCCTCTTTTGTCAAAGGTCTGTTCAGGGCGTTTGTCTGCTTTCTGATTGTGTTGTCTGTGTGTGTTGTTGGGTTGTCAAGGCTATAGGTTGTTTTTCTGGTTGTGAGATCCTTATCTGAGATAGGATTTCCAATGACAGTCTCCCTTTGGTAACTTTGCTGTTCCCTGTTGGGGAAAGTTTGCTGATGCACAAAAGTTTTTCCGCAAGTAGGAGAACTCATTTACATTTTACTTGTTTGCTGTTTGTGCTTTTGCGATGAGAGGAGGTCACCTTGACACCTCACACCAGCCTGCACTCAGTTTCTGAAGATTTGAAGTCATCTTGGATTCTGCTTTCTTCACTTAGTTGCCAACAACCATCACGAAGTTCCATTCATTCCATTCATGACTCCCAACCCCACTGTTCTTCTTCATCCCCCTTGCGACCACAGAGTGCAAGCCACTGTCAAGTCTCATCTAAATGACTATTAGAACCTCTTATGTATCCCCTTCTTGCATGCTAAGTCCATCTGACCCACAACACCCTGATTTGGTTACTTGCCATTCTCATCATTATCAAAACAATCACCTCTGGACATTTGTTTACACGCTTGTCTCTCTCTTCCTTAAGAAGGAAGCTCCAGGAAAGGGTCTCGATGAAGTCCCGGACTTGATCTTGTGCATCCAGAACAACGTTCTATATAGTGGCTGTTCACCAGACTGTCACATGCATACAATCCCAAAGAATCTAATTTGGATCCTGTCGCCACACTGCTCACATCCAATGGCGTGCAAGATCAACTGGGCTGTCTGATACATCGTGGTGGTAATTTCCCTAAGAACCAAGGCAGGGGCTGTGGGGCACTACCCAGAGTCAATGTGAGCGTGTGTTTCGGAAGGCAGCTAGGAAAGGCCTCCTGGGGAAGGCACAGCGGAGCTGAGACCTCAGGGACCAGCAGGCAGGTGTCAAGGAGAGTAGAGAAGCATGGCCTAAGCAGGCTGGCATGAACACATCCAACGCTGACAGGGACCAAGGCAGAAGATTCTGGGAAGGGCCTTTAGACACTGCCAGGTTGGCTGACCTACTTCCTCCCTGGATTGCTTGGGGGAGGGGAGGGGACTCTGCTAAAGCGATCTTCTAGATCCAGCTCATTCTGTGATTCCTTCAACTGCTGCGCTCTGGCAGGGTGCCAGGGCCAGTGCCGTGTGCATAGGCCCCAATAAAAGGCCCTGCCCCTGTGGTTGACAAGACAAAGCTGAACTCCAAGGTGAAAGGTGTCTCTTCCCAGGCCCACATGCTGCATGCCTGGCTACTCTGTGCATGGGGCGCCGCTGGATCCCTCCACCCCACGCAAGCCTGTGCTCCAGGGCTACCTCAGGGACACTCCCCTCGGCCCTGCAGGGACTTGTCCCTGAACTGGTTCCACTGCCTGAGGAGCCTGTCTTTCTGCTCACTCACCACACAAGCATGTCTGTACAGAAGCCTGGTGCGGGCGCACGCGCGCGTGTGCACACACACACTCACACACAATCACTGCCCCTGGGGCCTCACACTCCCCCATTTTCCCTCAGGTAGTGAACCCAGCATGGAAAATGCTGAACCCAGGGTCCAGGAAAAGACCCACCCCCTGGCCTCCAGAAGCTCATACGTTACTGGGGAAGCAAGCATGGAGTCAGAAAGCCCCCCAGGCCTCCATACCATGACAGACATGTTCAGAATCACGCAGACTGAGGTATATACACCGGGGGATGGGGCAGCACGGGCTTCTTAAGAGAAGGGAGGATTTGCACCAGGAGTTGAAGAGAGGCCTGGACTGGTGAAAATGAAGAGAAAAGAGATGGAGAGGTTGGGAGGATGACACTGAATGGATTGGGTTCTTCGGCTACTGGAAACAACAAAGATGGTCTATTGGACCATGCAGCGAAGAGTCAAGGTCAGTCCGATTTCAGGCTATCGTGATGTCGAAAGATCCAAGGGAGAAGAACTCACCATGTCTAATGCTCAAGTTCTTCCTACAGGGGAAGAGCCCGCCTAGAGATGAAACCTGGCTCTTTGTGATATTTCAATAGATGCTGCGGAGGCGATGTGGGCACCTTTAACTCATGCCCTGTGGGATATATTTAAAAGAAAAAAAAAAAGATGTGGGAGGCCCTGAGTAAACCTTACGTGGAAGAGTAGGGGCTGGAGGACTCTTCTCTAACCAGAAAAACAAACTAGCAGGGAAGGGCACCCAGATTCAGGGAGCAACAGGCTAGGTGTGTCTTGACACAGTGCGTTTGGAGCGCCTCTGAGACACCCCGGTGTGAAAACAGCCAACCCAAAGCCATCAGCTCACCGGGCAGTGGGCCCGCAGCCCTGAGTCCAGGTGAGGGGGCTGGAAAGGTGATGCTTTGAAACCCCTGCCCAGCCAGGACCACCGTAGCCACCGATGACGTTCCCCGGGGATAACTCGGTCTTCTTTGCCTCTAACACTTCGCAGGGCTGTGGTCGCTAGTTCCTTTTTTTGAATCATTTTATCAGGGGCTCGTACAACTCTTATCACAATCCCTACGAATGTCCATTGTGTCAAGCTCATTGGTACATTTGTGCCCTCATCCTTCTCAAAACATTTGCTTTCTACTTGAGCCTTTGGTATCAGCTCCTCATTTTTCTCCTCCCTCACAAACCCGTGATAATTTATAAGTTATTATTATCTTGTCATATCTTACACTGCCCATCATCTCCCTTCACCCACTTTTCTATTATCCCTTCCCCAGGGAGGAGGTTCTATGTAGATCCTTATCATCGGTTCTCCCCTTGTGCCCCACCTTCCCTCCACTCTCCCGCACTCACACCACTGGTCCTGAAGGACCAGAAAGAGGTCCAGGGGGCCTGGCGTCTTAGTGGAGCCTGCAGGTGACTCCAGGCCTGGCCTTCCTCTGAAGGCAGCTGCGTACATGGAAGCCCAAAGTGAGACTATCAGAAGAACCATCCATCGGAGCCACAGAAGCACAGAGACCATAGCATGACCATCACCTCACAGTAACTTTTGAATGGTTTGTGATGCAGCAAGAGGGAGTGGACACAGGGGTCCTCCCTGACAGTGTGGCCAGCTGATACTCCAGAGCTGTTCCTTCCCAAATCCAGGACAGGGTTTGTTGTGGTTGTTTGACAAGTATAGGAGAAAGAGCACATATCCTGCTGGGTTCCGGTCACACACACACACACACACACACACACACACACACACTGCACCGACCCATCACTCCTCCATGTGGAACTAACTGGCTCTTCTCAACTCTGGGGACTCCTTCCTCCTCTTTCCAGGATCCCAGGGTCACTGTCACCCACCGTCTGCATTTACTTCCATGTCTCCGGTAGTGGGCTACGAGTCACTACTGGACCATGAGCTCTTAGAAAACAGGGGCTAAGACTGCATCCTTCCCTCTAAAGTACTCGCTGGTGCAGTCTTTCATCCATCCAAAGATCTGTGGGGAACATCGTACATCCCACGGCTTGGGCCAGGCACCCGATCCACCGAGCTGAAATGCGTGGTCCTGCCTTGAAGAAGCGTGCAGTCCAATTGGGCAGAGACGGGTGACGGGGCATGAATGTGTCGGTGCCAGGAGGGAGGTGTGTGCAGCGTGCCATGGGAGCAACAGGAGATGCCGGCCTCAGACGTAAGAGAAGAGGAGTAAGAGTGGGTAAACGGCATTCGCAGTTGTTCTAGACCAGGCTGTGTTCTGAGCACGTTGTTTGTCATTGACTCGTTTCTAACGGAGCTCCCGTGGCAGCGATTACACGCTAGACTGCTAACCACAAAGCCAACAGTCTGAAGACACTAGCCACTCCTCTGGAGAAAGACCAGGTTTTCCACTCCCCTAAAGACCTGTGGTGTCGGAGACACAGAGGTCGCTCTCCCTGTCCAGTCCAGTCGCTGTGAGTCCGCATCAACTTGATGGCCGAGCGCTTGGCAGGGCTTGGTGTGTCTTATGTGACTGATGTCTCCAAAGGGCTGTGAAAACCTCAAAACCAAACTCGCTGCCTCTGAGCCAATTCCAACTCATGACAGCCCCGAAGGGCAGCTTAGCTCTGCCCCGGGGGGTTCTGAGACTTTAAATCCGTACAAAAACCGACAGCCCCATTGGTCGAATACAGAGCAGTGGCGGGTGAGTTCGAACCACTGACCTCGTGGTGAGCGGCTCAATGAGCAGCCCGCTGTGCCACTGGGGAACCCTTAAAGGTCTGTTGAAAAGTACACCAGGATTACTTTTGAAGAGTAAATACGGACACACCTGACAAAATTCAAAATTCAAATTCATACTGTCACCAAGGAGCCTTCACAGAGCAAGAGATCCTCGGATTCTGTGTGTCTCTCCAGAGGGGGCGTTCTGTACAAGCCTGCACAAGCACACACTTTACAGCGCACGATATTTTGGTTATTAGGGTTTGGTTTGTTTGTTTTTTAATTCTAGATGTCTTGGAGTTCATTTCATCCCATTTGGGAGCTACTGCATTCGTGGTTAATAAGTGAACTGGACTTCAGCAAACAGTAATCAGAAAAGAACAGTATGTTATGGCTGAGTCCCGGTGGCATAGTGGTTGTGAGTGGGACTGTGGTCCACTGGGTTGGAGGTTCAAATCCCGCAGCAGCTCTCCAGGAGCAAAGCTGGGCCTTCTACTCCCACCACCAGAGGGCAGTGATGACCCCCCAAAAACCCAAAACAAAACTAAAAGAATAGTTTGTTAGTACCCAAGAGTAGTTGAGTATAGTACATTATGAGTGTTTCCTAATTTACCCAGCCAATCATATGAATGGGTATTTATTTTATTCTAATCATTCATTATTATAAATAATATGACCATAGGTTAATATAGAGATTATTTCAAACATGTATTTATTATATACATCAGACAGGTGTCATTATTGGGTCTGGGTGCATTTTAATTTGTCATTGCCTTTGTCTGCATTCAGTTTCAAAAACACATCATTAACCTGCAAAAGGGAGGCACCAGTAGCTGTGGTTGAATCCTTGCCTTCAGTGACAAAGAACCTTGTTCGAAGCCTGGAAAATACTCTTCATGTGCAACCACGACTTCACTGCTAGGGAAGACTGACATGTTGCTATGGTGCTAGGCAGGGCTCAGTGGACAGACTAGGAAGAAAGACCTGGTAATCGACTTCTGAAACCCCCGTGCATCACACTGGTCTGAGGTACACCCAGTTCCAGGGATAGCCCAGGACTGAGCAGGACTCCATTTTTGGGTGCATAAGCTTCCTGTGAACAACTAATGAATCTCCTTCTGCCATGGCCAAGCTCCAGTGCAGGTAGAGGAGGCAATGCTGGATTTTAAGACGCACCTTTCTTTTGCTCTTTAGTGCTTTTCATATAAAATTAGATGGGCTCATGGGTGCTGGAGACTGTCCACCTGTGTCTCAGGACCTCAGGGCTAGAGTCTCCCTGAGAGAGAATCCATCCCAGGCACCAGGGCTTAACAATGAAGGGCAGGAAACCTGGCCGGGTTTCCATGCTAGAGGGCTGGAGAGCACAAGTTCAGCCTTCCCTACGCAGGAGTCCGACCTTGAGGCAGCCCCTGTATCTTCCACCTGG
>PVJH01034448.1:0-20594 GCA_004026705.1 Nesogale talazaci
ACAACCTGAGGAACCATAGTAAAGGGTTGCGGTGTGAGGAAGGTTGAGAAGCACCGGTGAGAATTCCCATCTCAGAGGTCTGCTGGGCCAGCTCTAGTCAGCCCTGTGGGGTTGCTGAGATCAAAATTGACTGAATGGTAGCGAGACATTTGGATGGTCATTCATGTTTCAGAAAACTGTCTTAGGTCACCACCCTTTGCTTTGGGGGCTTAATAGGTTTTATTTTTTATTGTTTTTACCTTTATAAATATTGCCAATGGAACACGATTTTGTTCTATTGAAGTGTAAAAAATTTAAGAAAAATATCAAAGTTCTCAATGATCAAATAGAGTATCCATGGATCTGATTTACTCAATGCCAGTCTTTTTTCTTTTGAGTTAAGTGCTATTTTACAGTTGTGACAGGCACTCTTTCTAGTGGCCTCTCTCATTTGCAGAGGAAGCCCCCCCCAAAAAAAAAAACTCACTGCCATGAGTCAATTCTCATTCATTCACCCCGTTGCAGAGAAATGAATGAGGACTGGCTGAGCCCTGGTGGCGTAGTGGTTTTGTGCGGGACTACAGCCCACAGGGTGGATGGTTCAAATCCAGCAGCAGCTCTCCAGGAGCAGGGCTGGGCTTCCTACTCCCACCAGGGCAATGATACCATACACACACACACAAATGAATGAAAAAAAGCACTAGCAAAAAGTCAATAAGTCCTAGCAGTTGAGAACATTCATGGACGATGTAGAGAACTTTTGTTTCTCCTGTTATGGAGAGAATGGAAGCAGAAGAAAAATAATTATAGTTTCAACATAAAACATTACTTTTTAACACTATTGATCAGATCCTGTTTAACTTCTCCCCCCAAGCTGTGCTGAGTATTTTCTTCAATATCCCTTTCACTTGACATACATGTAAAGAAGAATCTCAAATCAGCATGACATGATGTGTTCTCCACTAACAAATTTACTCTTACTATATTTGTGACCATGTTGTTATACTGACTAAGCTCTCTTAGAATCTACAAAACGATTCTCAAGCAGTGAGTGGAGACATGAAGCTTTAACCTTATATGATGAACAGTTACAGTCTTTGCCTAATGATCTCCTCTGTGTTACAAGTCACCAAAGCAGACATTTAAAAGGTCATTATCATTTGAGCTTGCTAAAATGAAAAGGCCCCTTGATGGGGTATGGTGCTTCCTTGTTTTGGTTTATATACATAGATTAATTACAGTACATGGCCCTCTTCTATATAGTTATAATAAAAGGAGTTGTAAGTCACATTCTTGACTCCAATTATTTTTCAGTGGTAGTCTTAAATAATGTTTGTGATTAATGTGTATGTCTTCTGTTCAGGAGCTCTGGTTGTGTAGCGGCTAAACACTCAATTAGGTCACTGTTTCAAACCCATTTGCAATTCTTCAGGAGAACCATATGTTAGTTTGCTTCAGGAAAGATTTACAGCCTAAGACATATTTTGGGGCAGTTCTATTCTGCCCTATAAGGCTGGTAGGAGTCAAGATTCAATTCAGAGGTTTTTGGCTTTGCTATTTTGTAACTCAAGTATCTCATTTTTATATTTCTAGTACCAACTACCATGCCTCTTTAATCATGATACATGATTTTGTACATCAGAGAACATATTGGGTGCACAGATAATTTATTAAGCATTGCTTCTTGGAGCTTGTTGGCTTATTACCAATTTTAAAGACCACACTCTTTTCCACATTCTGAACAAATTTATGACTTAATTGGTACAGATGGAATGCTAAATGTAAACTAAACAAATACTATAAAACATAGCACAGTCTTATGGTAGTCTTTATATACTAGCCATAATTTGTTCAGATGACTATGTTTTAAATATGGGACAATTAAGAGCAACTGTTCCATACTGACTCATTTTTTCACTATAGCAGGATAGACTGTGAGTACAAGAATTCAGCAATGAGCATCACACTGGGCCGGAGACTTTGTGTAGGTCAGGGCTCCCATAAAGAAAGACACGGATGCAGTGTGATGGAAATCAGTATTGCTTTGTTTTGGGGTAACATTATCCAGTGTTGTCAGAGAGCATTGTGAATCATCTGTCTGGTTTCTGTATAGCCGTGCAGTCATTTCCTGGGTATTTCCAGATCTTATCTCTTTATCTCAAGGGGGCTGCAGAGCACCATGCTTAGAGATTCTAGTTCCATAAGTCTGGACTTGGGCTGGGTTGTTTGCCTTGCTATCAAGTCCAGAATGTTGCTGCTGTGGCTTCAGGACCAAGTGCTGAGGACTTTGTTCCATTGGAAACTTATTTTATTTTAAACCCAATGCAAATATCATTCTACCTACTAGTTCTTCATTTTCACGTCTTTCTTTATAGACATCATAGACATTTTTAGAATGTAGTATTTAGTAACACCATATTGCGTCAATTAACGCATGGCTGCTTTTCTGGTTCAAAGACTCCTTCAGGAGTCTACAGAGGATATGAGTAAAACCTCATTGGAACCATGTATCTTAAAGTGGGAAAGCAGGGGCCTTTAGCAACATCACTCGCTAAGTTAGTCAGCACACAGTGTCGGGTGCTACCTCCTCCAAAGATACTCTGGAAATGAAGCTCCAGGATGTGCACGTTAACACGCTCCTCGGGCCATGCTTCTGCCCACAGAAGAGAGACAATTTCCACATACCAACTCCTGTGCCTCAGATGAATCAACATGTAAGCTTACCCTAATTTACTAATCAGCATACAGATGGTGATCGAAAGCTGAGGGCAAATGAGAGCTTTTGGAGCGGGTGTTAATCGGTGGAACCTGGAAAGTGCGTAGACCAGCCAGGCCCACTCCCATCTAAGAGTAGGTGAGAGCGGACTGAAGGGGTGACAGAGAGGTATATGGAAGGCCAGAGTTACCAAGGCAGAGACACACTACGAGAAGAACTGATTAACCATATGTCTGGGACATGAGATAAGATGAAGGCTGAAAAAAATGGGGGAAATTAAAAAAATAACATTGAAGACACATGTGATTAATTGAATATTAGAGAAGACAATAAGTTGAGGACTAAAAGGGAGAAGAAGGGGAGAAGACTTTTGAGTGTTTTGACAAGAAAAGCAGGAAGTAAATTAATAGTGTAAAGTTTATACAAGATTTAGACAAGTCTTTGTTAAGATGAAGGATTCATAGGCATCTTTTTGGATCCTGGGGAAAGAGCAAGAGAAAAATGCCCTAACCTGTGTGGTCTCAGAGGAGGTGGGTTGCTGATAGAAATGGATCAAGTGGAGGTGGCTTTGCGAGCAGGAAAGCAGAAGTGAGGGTGGAACATGGACAAGACCGAACAAATGAAGAGCCTCTTGAACCTTTGATAAGAGGCTCTGTTTGGCTAATGAAGATATAGATGATTCTGTCTCCTGAGGGTAAAGTTAGACATTGAGTAAGGAACTCTCAGAGAGTAGGCAGCATTTGTAATACTTTGTCAAAGAAAGGAAATGGATCAAGATAAGAAAAATATGTTGTATTAGTGGTATTGCTTCTCTCAGTTGCAGACCTCACCATTCTGCACGGAGTTCTGGAATTTCATCAGGGTTGGGAGGGAGGGGAGTGGTTGGAAGGAATCTAGGGTGTTTGCGAGCAAGTGGTTGAGGCAGTCAAATATGGGAGGCAGGACGGGCACGTGGTCTTCAGTAGGTCCACAAAAACACACAAGGAAGAGCCACCATTAATCCTGGCACTGAATTACTTAGCTATTGAACTGAGTAGCTGACTTCTTTCTCAGTGTAGCTCTCAATGTTCTACCGCTAATCTCTGCATAGAGAGCTTTATGTATAGCTACTCTGTGAACCAAACCCAGCCAAATACACAGAGGACATGGGAATCACATGTGTCCATAATAAAATGAATAAGAATACCTGAAGTTCTAACATGTTTGCCAATTCTCAGTGATCAGTAAAATATTTTATTAGGCATCACTGCCCTCTGGCGGGAGTGGAAGACCCAGCCTTGCTCCTGGAGGTATTTGAACCACTAAGCCAGTTCGCTGCAGTCCCGCTCTCAACCACGATACCACCGGGGCTCAGTCAGTAAAATATTTTAAAGGAAATAAATGAATATACATAGTATTGTGGTAAGAAATGAAAGCGATGTCAGATGAGTAAAAGTTACAAGTTTCCTGATAATGCTGCTCCCCATCCTGACGGAAGTTGCCCCCAGGAATTTGGTGTGAATCCTCCCTCCCTCCATTTGTGCACATGTATGCGTGTGTGTGTGTGTGTGTGTGTGTGTGTGTGTAGGTAAGCAGACAGATGCACGCATGTTGTACTAGGAGTATGGTCTCATGCAGTTGAAAGGAATTTTTTTCTACTTCTTAGGAGAAGAGGTCCCAGGGATGGGTACAGTGCAGCAGGAGAGGGTGGACCCTAAAAGGGTGCAACCTCTGGGATCAGCTCCGCCTACGGGGATCTCAGATCTTCTGGGCCTCTGTTTCCTCATCTTAAAAATGAGGTGAGGGGGATTTTTAATAGAATGAATTTCAAATCTCACATATCTTGGGCATGTTATCAGGAGCGACCATTCCCCAGGGAAGGACATGATGCTTGGGGAAGGGGAGAGGCAGGGGAAAAGAGGAAGACCTCGGCAAGAGATGTGAACACGGGGCAGCAAGGATGGGCTCAAAGAGGACCGTTGTGAAAATCAGTAGCATTTCATTCTGAAGTACATAGACCATTAGGAATTGGAACTGGCACCTAACAGCAAGAACAGCAGTTTCAAATGTGCCACGGGAAAGGCATGGACAACTAAAACTTTAAATGTATTTCATCAGAAAAAGCACCTTCTTTTTTTTTTCCCTTTAAAATTTGATTTCAATGTTCCCTTAAAATGAAGAGCGACACTCTCTCTTGGTTATTACAATGTAACATGCTTTTTGGTTTTCCAAAATTACACAGGCAGAAGTTAGAATCACTGACTGAAACATATCCAAAGGTAAGCTTTCTTAGTGAGCGATCATTGAGTCAGTTCTGCCTCAGGAAGCCTCTGTGTGTCTCTGAGTATAACTGGGGTTTTTCTCTTCTTTTTCTTTTAAGCCATTTTACTGGGGGATCGTACAACCCTCATCACAATCCATCCACCCTTCCTTTGTGTCAAGCATCAAAATGTACAATTTTTTTTTTTGAAAATGTTCTTAGAAAGACATTCTTCGTAAGCTTTTGCTGCCTTGCTCAACTTTGGCGTGAGCACCAACCACAAGCCACGCAGAGGCTGCAATTCAAGCATACAGATGTCCCATTAAAAACTGCATTTTATTGGGGGCTCCTACGACTCATCACAATCCCTACAGAGATCGTCCCATGTTAATTTTCAGAAAAAGATGTTTCGGTAGAATTCCAGTTTTAATTTTTTTCAGATTTAATCATTCAAGTGAGGCAGCTCTGGAGAGGTTAAAATCACCTTGTTCAAACATGACAGAAAATCACACAACTGGGAACCACAGAATTATATCTTGCTTGTTTCCAAGGAGGCACACGCTTGCATGTGCCAAAGGAAAACATTGAATAGTGTTGATATGCTCATTTTATAAAATAATTTTATTGGGGGATCTTATAGCTCTTATCAAAATCTGTTCATACATTCACTTTTGTACATATGTTGCCATCACCATTTTCAACCTATTTTCTTTCTACTTGAGCCCTTGCTATCCATTCATTTCCCCCTTCCTCCCATCCCCCTCTCCCTCATGAACTCTTGATAAATTATAAATTATTATTATCATTATTTTCATGTCTTACATCATCTGTTGTCTCCTCTCACCCACTTTTCTGTTATTCTGCCCCCGGAGGAGGAAGGTCATTGTGATCAGATGCCCCTGTCCTCCCCCACCTTCCCCTCCCCCTTCCTCTTCTGGTATTACTACTTTTATTATTGGTCCTGAGGGATTTATCTGTGCTGACACATTCTTAAGATAAATTTGTTTTTCCTGGTGACAGGAAAGGATTATATTGCCACAGATTTCCAACTGCACACTTTTGTTTCCAACTGCACATTTTCCCTTGCATTTGCCACACCAGAATTCAAGCCACAAGAGTCAGGTGAAAGAGTTCCACCAAAGGGCTTGCATGGTGAGGGACTCTGTGGGTGCCCATGAAAGGCTGGCTGGGAAACTATTTGCGGGGGAGGTGGTAGAAGGAGAGTGAGACAGAGTAAGGGCAAAAGTCTCAAAGAGCCACAGTGAATCTAGTGTGCCAAATTCAGGGTTTAGCATTTAAAACAAAAAACACCCTCACCCCATAATTTTATTTATTCTGTTTCCTTTTCCAAAGAAGGCCACGACATATGCTTGTACTGTGACATTTCTTACTGTCTTAGAATCAAGCTGGCGCCAGCAGAAGCTCAGTTTTTCCAAGTCGCACTATCCTGCTTGGTGCCTTGAACAAATCGCCAGCCGCAGCTTGGGCTTGTTTTCCATGAGTGGGTGCATGAGCAGGGCAGTGAGAGAGAGAAAAAGGGGAAACGAAAGTAAGTTTACGTTGCTCTACTCAATAATTTTAGGAAGATGTTCTAGATGAGTCATATCCTATAGGCTTTGCCAAACAGGTTGCCAAGCCACTCGAACTTTTAAGTCTGTGCTAACAGGTTATATTTGATTATAAATCAAGGGTTTTATCCTCTGTTCTTGGTTAAAAAAAAAAAAGCTCAGCCTATCATATATTTCCTTGGTGCTAATATTCTTGGGCAAAGACCAGATTATAAAATTTTAAAGTTCTGTACAGTACCCTAAATGTCCTTTTGTCTGACATAGCAGGGAACCGAACTCAAATGGTTTAAGCATTAATGTTACTCACGAGCTCATAACATTGGAATTCCAGAGGCATGGAACACTCCTGAAAGCAATTAACGAGTGGTGCTGAGGTCCAGAGTCCTGCTCCTGATGTGTTCCCCAGCATCATTCTAGTTGCTGTCTGCCAGAAATGTGAAAAGCTTCCCACGCTCCTTCATTGCTCTTGAATCTTCTCAGAATATTGAATACAATCTTACTGAAAACTTTTCACATCAAAAAGTTCCAGTGGTAGCGCCATCCTGATTCTAGGCCAGGCCAGCTGTGAGAACTTTCTCAAATGGGATGGGGTCTATCTTTGGACCTAGAAATCAAATTGACTGCCACCAGTCATGGGCTTTAAGGGGAGCCATCGAAGAAACCTAGAAAACGGTAGAAAAGACCAGAGAACCAACAGCAGTGAAGCTGCAGCACAGGGAGAGGGACAAGACCAATCAGAGCACACAGGAGCAAATGAAGGGGGAGGAAAAGAGAAGGGAGCACATCTTGGCCCACCAAGCCTTGAGGAGATATCCCCCTTCAAAGCAGACAATCCACAGACAATATCATGTGGTCAGCCCTACTATGAGATGCCATATCCCTCACTGATGCATAGACCTATAGGGGACAACACTGGAGACACAGTGTGAGAACTGCGCTTGATCTGACCCCATCACACCGAGGCAAAACACTAAACAAATGCAACAGAAGAGTAAGAGATGCAGAGCAAAGAAGTCCTGAGGGAGTGCCAAAAATAGACTTTGGGACCAGGTCGTGGGACCCCATCAGACTTGATGGAAAACACTCCTACAGGCCAACAAAGGGTCCTTGAACAATTTACAGGCTTTTCTTTTTGTTGGTGTTGCTGTTGGTTTTCTTTTGTTGTTTTGCTCTGTCTTCTTTCTGTGCATGTTATTATTTCCTCAGGTCTATCTAGATAAGATAAGCTGGATAAACAATGTGGAGCAGAAAACAACAGTGCTGACAGTTACAGGAAGTGGGGGGTGGGGGAGATGGACGAATAGGAGGTGGGGGAAAGGAAGCAGTGTTAACAAACTCAGGGACAAGGGAGAGACAAATGATGAAAAATTGGTGGTGAGTAGGGTGTAGAAGACCTAGTAGGGCTTGGTCAAGGGTAATTTAGGAATTACTGAAGGGAGATTTCTGAAAGGAATTACTGAAACCCAAATGAAGGCTGAGCATGATAGTTGGACAAGAGAAAAATAAAAGGAAATAGAGGAAAGAACTAGGAAGAAAAGAGCATTTATAAAAGTCTAAATAAAGGCATGTACACATGCAAATATATTTTTAGATGATGATGGGGAACTAAATCTATATGCATCTATTTATAGGTTTAGTGTTAGGGCAGCAGATAGATATTGGACCTCCACTCAAGTACTCCCTCAATGCAAGAATACTTTCTTTTATTAAACTGGCACTCCATGATGCTCACTTTCCCGACATAATTGCTGGAGACAAATGGTTGTATAAACAAATGTGGAGAAAGCTGATGGTATCCGGCTATCAAAAAATATGGTGTCTGGGGTCTTAAAGGCTTAAAGGTAGATAAGCCATCTATCTCAGAAACAACAAAGCCCACGTGGAAGAAGCACACCAGCTTGTGTGATCATGAAATGTCTGAGAGATCAGATACCAGGCATTGAGGACAAAAAATCATATCATAGTGAATGAGGGAAAGTTCATATTGGGGACCTAAAGCCCATCTGTATGCAACTGGACATCCCCTTACTGAATGGTTGCGGGGAGGAGATGAGGCAGTCAGGGTGCATTGTAGTCAGCATGAAACTTACAACATTCCATTAGTTCTTAAATGCTCTTCCGCTCCCCCCTTCTGCCCCTATCATGGTCCCAATTCTACCTTACAAATCCAGCAAGACCAGAGGATATACACTGGTACTGAGAGGAATTGATAACCTTCAGGACCACTTATGAGAGTGGTGATACTGGGAGGGTAAAGGGAAGGTTGGATATAAAAACAGATAATAATCTATATTTAGATGACAAGGATCTAAATATAATCTTTTCTCTGGGGGATTGTTTGACAGTCATGAGCTTATGTTAATTTCATGATTGAGATGTAGGGGTGGTGTCTAGCCTGTTAATCTGGAGATAGCCATTGAGTAGCCAATGAAGCCTCTGTATGGGCATGGCTTTCTCCTGATATGTCTGGGGAGTCTGGCAATATTTCCCTTGTGAAGATGAGAATCTATCTCCCCAGTTGTTGAGAGTTAGTCACAGAGTTGATGAATCACGGACAAGACAAGATGGCAGTGTCCGAGAAGCTGGAGGAGCTGGCGGAGAGACCACCCGTCTTTGCCCTGATGTAGCCAGACCTCTGAAGCTGGGGCGGCCACATGGAGACCTCTGCCAGTGATGAGTTGCTTCTGCCATCATGGGATATTGTTGATGGAAGCCCTGGAAGCAAGGAGCCCTGGAAGCAAGGAGCCATGTGGAAACTCCTGCCAGCACCAGGATTCTGCACCCACTAACCTGTGACTTCGTGAGTCGGAAGGAGACTTTATAGACTGATTTCAGGCATATGGGTTAATATCAGACTTATGACTTTGAACTGGACTGGGCTGGGATGTTTTCTCAATATATAAACCTTTTGTATATAAACCTTTTCCTTATATCCATATGCATGTCTATGAAATTTGTTTCTCTAGTCTACCCGGACTAACTACCTGGCAACAGAAAAGTTGGTGAAGAGAGATGTCAGACATTGTAAGATATGACAAAATATTAATTTATAAATTATCAAGGGTTGAGGAGGGAGGGGGGAAGTGGGGATGGAGGAAAAAAACTAGGAGCTGATACCAAGAGCTTAAGTAGAAAGCAAAAGCCTTGAGAATGATGATGGCAACAAATTTTAAAATGTGCTTGACACAATGGATGTATGTATGGGTTGTGATAAGAATTGTATGAGTCCTCAATAAAATGATTTAAAAAAAGAACAGATAGCCAGGTCAAACACAACAAAATTCTTCAGTATATTCTCACTTGATGGTCCATCTTATGTGCATTAGTGTGGGTCCAATGACAGATCTAGTGTGTCATGGGAAAGAAATTGTCCTGGCTCAAGATGACTGGGGATGATGACATACACTCTAAGGGCATGAAGAGATTCTGGACCAGGCAGACAATTAGCAAAGAATATAGTAGTTGCCAAATTATTTAATTACTGTGAGCCTCCATTACCTAATTTGTGGAATGGCCTAAAAACAAAAAAAGACACAAGAGCTCAGAAATGGATTTGTAAATGAAAGAGGGAGATATGAAAAAACCCAAATTATTCATCATCTCTCATTTTTCTGAGGTTAGTTTGTGTGATCAATGTAAAGTCAATACATATTTTTGGTTGATGGCTTTAAAAGCACAGAAAACATTAATAAACTATGTAGACTATCTTTACCATATGGTACAATCATTTCAATATCAAGCCTTCAGAGTTGCTAATCCTGTGTTGTAACAAGTTCTGATGCTTTACATGGAGTGGGATCAAGATAGCATTCACTTAAAAAATATTTATTGAACAGTCTGTGTAGGGCAGTTTTTCAGCTGCTAGAGCTATAACAATGATACAAAATAGATATTCAGATAGTGGTTTATTTTCTCTATAAGTAGCATCTTTGAAAGAAAAGACTTTTTATGGTGATCATTTGTGAATTGCTTGAGCTCCTCACATAGAGTTATATATTTATAACCTATTTTATATACAAGTGGTGTTACTTAAAAGCCAAGGCATGGAATGTAGTAGTGTTATTAATTTGATATCACCAATGACAAGGCATTGACAAAGCTCTCTCTTTACCAGGCACTATACTTCCCTTCTTTAATTTCTTCATGTTCTAACAATTCAATCTAGAAAGCAGGTTGGGCATGACTTGAACTTTAGTCTACAGGTAGAATAAGTAGTAGTATCCCTTGAACTTGAGGATGATCATAAAGTGCTGAGCAGAGTATGTGCAAGGGAATATGCTTCCATTAGAGCAAGAGCGTGGATTTGAGTGTCTGTCTGATGGCTCTCTTGGTTATTAGAAGCTGTCATTATACATTAATTTCAATAGATCTTATTTGTACCATATTTCTAAAATGTAATTAGAAATAATTTAGCAAAAATTCAGACAGCTAAAAATATTCAATAGAACAAGAAAGAGGAATAGTGAAAAAAAAAAACCCAAACTTTTCACACTCCAAGCCCATTGAAGAAGAAATACCAAAGCAAATAGATTAAAAGTTCACAATAAGAAGAAACTAAAATAATATACGGATTCATTAAGTATATTAAGGTCTATTTATGGGTTTTTATTATCTCATTGAATGTTTCCATTTGTTTTCGTTCCTTAATTTTGAAAATATTTATTTATTTCGCAGTTTTATTGACATATAACTGTTTTATATGCTGACACATACAGGTACCATACAATCAATTTTTTGAATATATTAAAATAATTGTGCAATTATCACCACAATCAATATTAGAGCATTTTCTTAATTTTTGTATTTATTACTATTAGCCCCATATGCCCCCACTTTTCTGCCATAATCCTAGGAAACTATTAATCTATTTATTTTCTCTCTAGATTTAACTATCCTGGGTTTCATATAAAGAAGGTCATACATCCCCCTTTACCAATAATAACAAAATAGAATACAGACAAATCTCAATTCAAAAGAAAGGAAAAAATAATAAAAAGACCAAATTTAAAATGTGTCAAAAGGGAAAACTAATGGTAAGATATTTATTTTAACCTAACTGTATCTGCATTAATGTGTTTTGTGAGGCACTCTGTCTGAGGGTGAGGCTGTTCATACCCTGGGTGAATGGATCCAGGAAATCCAGTGGAGACATAATCCAACTCCATCTAGAGAGGGAACAAAGGGGGTAAACATAGAACGCCAAAAGAAAAACAAAGCAGGAGGATCTGCAGTACCAGCTCTCAAGACTTGTTACACAGCCACGGCAGTCAAAACAGTTCTGGACTGGCAGAAGGACAGGTCTGCAGACCTATGGAACAGAATAGAAAGTCCAGAAATAAATCCCCTGTACATATATAGGCAACTGATCTTAGACAAAGGGTAAAAGAACATTCAGTGAGACAGAGATCATCTCTTTAACACATTGTGCTGGCAAAATTTGATCTCCATCTCCCTTTTATTTTTAATTTCAATTTACATTCAAATAAGTAAAGCCAAAATTTTATAGACCACATTGTTTAGTTTATATATGTATATATATATATTTCCCCCTATCTATACAGCTATTCTTTTCTTTAATTCAGCAAGCACTCATTGAGTGCTTTCCATAGGCTGATATTCATGAAAAAGTAAGGATGATATCACAGGCTTTATTATCATTACGTGACCTTTTAGGTGATGCATAAATGTAATGCATTTGGATGCTAATTTGAAGGATGGAGGGGCCTTGAAAGAAAATCTTGACGACTGAACTTCTAAAGATTAGCCACCAAAAAAAAGAATAGGAAGCTCAGTTTTACTCTGACCCATCGGGGTATGATGAGCCCGAGTTGACTGAAAGGCCACTGACATTTCTAGCTTCAGTTCACTCACACCTAAAATGAGAGCATTTGTTACAAGAGCTGCTAACTTCACTTATTAGTTAGTAAATACTTGTTGGAGAGTTAAATTGCCCAAAGAGCAATCAATAGAAAAATGCATTAACAAAATAATTAACTATAATAGATTCCTAAAGGACTAAATAAACAAGTTATTTCAATGGAGTGCTAGAAGTAGGGCCTGAAGGATCTCAAATTCACAATGATCAGGATTGAAGCAAAAGGACTGCTTGTCTTTGAGAGAGAGTGCTTTGACATGAAATAGCTGTGAATTCAGAATTCCACACTGTCGGTGAGGTCTTGAGCAAGTTCTCACTATCACTTTATATCTTTCAATTTAAAATAGATATAAAATATCTACTCTGTATTTTTGCACAATTGGGGATAAAGGCTTAGCACAGTGGCAGGAGAGTTAAAAAAACAAGCAAACAAACAAACTCACTGCCATTGGGTCAATTCTGACTCACGGAGACATCTGGGTACAGGGTAGAGTTGCCCCTGGCAATTTCTCAGACTGAACCGCTACTGGGGTAGGAAGCCTCATCTTTCTTCCATGGACACGCTGGTGGTTTCAAATTGCTGACCTTGTGGTTAGCAGCCTAACTCGTAACCACGATGTGACCAGGGATCCCTGGCAGAAGAAGAGCCCTTCAAGAATTGGTCTATTTTTTAACATGTTGATATTCTGTTTGCTTTAAAGGTTCCTCCCCGCCCCCATGACCTTATTGCTGTGCTGTGGAAGTCATGCCGCTCAGTCTGAGAAGGTCCAGCAATATACTGAAAAAAAAAAAGTAATCTGTGAAACAAAGGTTTTGGTCAGCAAGTAATCATTGCTACTGGATTTTTCTGAGCTCGATCCCTCGGCATCAAGATTTGGAGATATTAGAAAGAGCTTCTAAGGATGGCCCTCTAAGATAAAGAGGGTGTTGTGAAGTCAGGACCATCGATCAATCAATAAGAAGGCTTCAGTGAGGGCACTAGGGGAAGGATGACCGTGAGCTCTGCTTGGTTGACCATCCATCTTTCTTGAGATAGTAGCTTCTTAGGCTTGTTAGGTAGCCTCCTTCTCCCCATGCTTATTCATAATTGAATTGAAGCTTAACTTTAGTGATGGCAAGTTATTATCTAACAGCCAAAGGAAAAAAAATATCTTGAAGAAGAAAGCCTAATGAACACTCATCAGTCATTAAGTTAGAAGCCCTGGTGCCATAATGATTACATATTGGGCAAGATCCACCATTTGTTCAAAACTACCCACTGCTCTTCAGGAGAAAGAGAAAGCTTTATACTTGCCAAAAGTTTTTCCGACTCGGAAATCCACAGAGGTACTTCTACTCTGCTCTGCGAGATTACTTTGAGTCAGAATCAATTCATTAGTAGTGAATTTTGAGCCATTAAGGTACAGTCAATTTTATTTCTGTTTATTTCATCTAGCGAGGCCAATGTGTAGTCACTGTGTTGTTAAAAAAAAAACATATTTGCAGGTTGAGCCCCGGTGGTGTAGTGGTTGTGTGCGGGACTGGGGCCCACAGGGTTGGCAATTCAAATCCAACAGCACCTCTCCAGGAGCAAGACTGGGCCTCCTCCTTCCACCAGGGCAGTGATGCCCACAAAAAACCCTCCCCCAAAACAATATTTGCAATGTATAAGTTGTTGATCTTGAAAAATGCTGTCTTATATTCTTTAGAGTCATTTCTGTCACTAAGGCCATGTTTTCCAACTATTTATTTCCAATTTGTCCATTTCAGTCACCAGTAATTATCAAATGCTTCTTGATTTTACATTTGATCAAGTATTTTTTTTAGAGAATAGGAAAAAAAACCCAAGCTTCAAGTTGCAGTAGTGAAGAATTTTATGGGAAAAGTATTAAATGATTCAAATCACGAAAAGAATATGGATAGAATACACAGAATCCAACCATTTAAGGATGTATCATAGGACCAAGAACCAAAGGTAGGAAAGAATGAAGTCCAAATTACATTGAAGATACTATGAAAAACAATGCTCCATGAAGTGATGGAATATGGATCAAGATGTTTCAATAATTGCAAAAAATATTGGGAGATCTCATTCACCTGTGCCGAGAAATTTGGAAGTTACTTGGCCAATCATCTGTAAGAGATCCAGGCATATCCATTCTAAAGAAAAGTGATTCAATAGGATACAGACATTATCTACCAATGGCATTAATTTCACCTACAAGCATAATTTGTAGCAGTGCATTAATAGGGAGCTGCTAGAAATTCAAGCAGAATGAAAGATGCCACTGCCAATGTCAGATGGATCTTGGCTGAAAATAGAAAATAACAAAAAGTTGTTTGCTCTTGTTTTATTGACTATGAAAAGGCATCTGTGTGGAACATAAAAAGTTATGGATAACATAACATGGAGTGGGAATTCCAGAGTACTTAGTTGTGTTCCCAATGAACCAGTATATCAACAAAGAGATAATTGGTCCAACAGATTAAGGGGAATGTATGGTTTAAAATTAGGAATGATGTGAGTAAAGTTTGAATATTTTCACCATACTCATTCAGCTTGTATGCTGAGCAAATAATCCAAGAATCTGGGCTTTATGAAGAATATGATGACATCAGGAGTAGAGGAAGATTCGTTGACAACCTGCAATATATAGATGACACAGCTTTGCTGAAAGTGAAGAAGATTTGAAGCTGTTACTGATGGAAATCAAAGATTGCAGCCTTCAGTATGGATGACAACTCAATATAAAGAAAACAAAAAATCCTAACCACTGGACCAATAGACAACATCATGATACACAGGGAAAAAAGATTGGAATCAAAATATTCTTTTTACCTGCATCCATAATCAACACCCATGGAAGGTACAGTCAAGATATCATAGAATGTGCTACATTAGGCAAAACTGCTGCAAAAGGCTTATTTAAAGTGTTAAAAAGCAAAGATATTAATTTGAGGACTAAGCTATGCCTGACACATGCCATAGTATTTTCAGTTGCTTGCAAAATGCAAACATGTATACACAAATCCAAGGATGAATAAAGAAAACTGAAGAAGAATCAATGCATCAGAATTATGATGCTTATGAAAATATTGAACCTACTATGAACTACTGGAAGAAGTACAAATAGAATACTCGTTAGAAGAGAGGAAAAGAAAAATTTGTCTGATGTCCTTTGGACATGTTATCAGGAGGTTTGTGTTAGTCTGGGTAGACTAGAGAAACAAATTCTTAAACACGCATGTGGATATAAGGGGAATGTTTATATACAAGAGGAATAGAACATTGAGAAAGCATCCCAACCCAGTCCAGTCCAAGATCATAAGTCTGATATTAGCCCATGTGTCTGATACCAGTCTATAAAATCTTCTTTCGACTCATGAGGCATGTGCAATGACACCAGGATGATCACAGGCCAGTGGGTGCAGAGTCTTACGTAGCCAGTGGCAGTAGAAGCATCCTGGCACTGGCAGGGGTCTCCCCATGGCTCCTTATTTCCAGGGTTCAAGGTCCATCAGCAGTATCCAATGCCGATAGAAGCATCCCAACACTGGCAGGGGTCTCTATGTTGCTTTTCTGGCTTCAGAGGTTTGGTTCCATCAGGGTAATCCCATGTGAGTTTTCTTCTCGCTCCTCCAGATTCCAGGACTCAGGATCGATCAGCATGCTGCTATGTTGTCAGTTGCACATCTCCAAGGAACTGAGTCGATGGTCTCTCACCTCCAAATGGGAAATACCGCGAGACTTCCCAGAATTCTCAGGAGAAAGTCATGCTCACACAGAGGCCTCATTAGCTATCTCCAGATTGACAGGCTGGACTCCATCCCTACACTCCCAATGCTGAAATTGACACAGATCAGTGACTGCCACTAGGAACTAGTTCCTGGGGGACATCATGCTTGGTAAACAGAGGAGGACACTCAAGGAGGACATTGTGGGCATAACAACGGGCTCAAATAATGCCATAATTGTGAGGACAGTGCAGGTCAGGCAGCATGTCATTCTGTCATACAATGGGTTGCCATGAATTAGGACCAACTAGAGAGCACATAAAGATAAAAACAGCAAAAAGTCACTAAAGATGGAGTATTTAGGTGTGGCAAAAAGTCAATGTGTTTAGCGGGAAGATGGCTAGTTTGAATTCACCAAAAAGCTCATTGTAAAGAAGGTCTGGCCATCCGCTTCTTGAAATCAGTTCTGGGAAACTCTGTGACACATGGGATTGCCCTGAGTCAAAGGTAGTTCCTGGCAAATGGTAGGATGAATTGATTGAATGCAAGTTAAGAATATCAAAAAGCTCAGTCATTTTTAAAAAATAAATCATTTCATTGGGGACTCTCGCAGCTGTTATAACAATCCATATATCCATTGTATCATGCGCATTTGTGCATCTTAACTTTATCTTTGAAAGTATACCTATTTAAATGTGCAAGAAATTTCTATTTAAATACTTTGATTTAAAAATGTGTCTATTGATTGTTAATAAATATGGTAAAAGTGGTAAAGGGGAAGGGTGAAATTTTGACCACTAAAAGTACATTTTTTTTCTAACAACATGACTGTTCCAGGAACTCAAAATTGAAGGAGACATACGTATATGAGAGAGCGACAAGACATTGAACGTTTCCCCGAATGTCAGTGGATTCAGCCTATCAGTCACTTCCATGGACAACACACAGCTTTTTGCTCAGGTCATGAATTAAAGCCTTAGAAAGCCAAGGGGGTTCTACTGCGTTCTCTAAGGGAGTCAGAACTGACTCAATGGCAGTATGTTTTATGTGTCCCGTGGGAAGTTCTTTGACCCCTTGTGGGCCCCGGGGTGGGGGTGGGGGGGAGAAGTGCCAGGTGTTCACCTTTGTTCCTGAGTGCAGCACAGGAGTCAAGTCTGTGGAAATCGTGTCTTCACCTGCTGTCCAGGCTGCTGTGGGCAGAAGCTTTTAGCTTCAGTCATCGAAACCCCGCTGGGACTGAGAAAAACCTTCTTTGGAAATCAGCGTCAAGGGATTGGTAAAATAATGCCAAGTGACTAGGAAAACATGCTGAGAAAGTTGGAGCTGTGACTATGGATCATTGGGAGGGAGACTTTTCAGCTGGTTCCTGAACAAAGGGAGGTGATTGCATGAACCTGCAGTGAGTCCTCTTCTTCCCTCAGTTCCTCTCCACAGCAAGCACAAGCAAGGGGTGCTGGGCATCACCCACACAAGGCATTTTCCAGGGAGGAAAGATCCCCTTGTGTGCCCCTTATCTGTAGCAGCACCATGGAGCTCTGACTCTTTTTCGTAATTTTTTTTTTTTAAGTTTGGCAAGCTTCTCAGGGTGAACTTTACTTAAGTAAATAAAGCCATCTGCTTAGTCCAAAGTTTTCTTTTGTTTTCAGTAGAGGTAGCTCCCTAGAAAAACAAGGAAGAGCTTAGCTTTGATAAAAACTAAAAGCAAACTCAGTGCCAAGGAAACAATACTGACTCCTAGTGACCCCCTGGGGTTTCGGAGCCTGTAACTGTTTACAGGAACAGAAAGCCCAGTCTTTTCCCCATGAAGGTGCTGGGGATTTCAATCTGTCTACCTGGAGGATCCCAGCCCAACATATACCCACTACCCTACCAGGGCACCTGTAGCTGGTGTAGTAGAAATAAAATGATCACCTCCTTTTATTTATCTTTGAGGAAAAAGATGTTATATTCTTAAAAAAGGGAAAATCTTCAATGTAATTCAAGTTAAGCGCACCCTACATTATTATTTTAAATACATGTGTCAGTGTGTTAGGCTGGGTCATCTAGAGAAACAAATCAAATGACATGCATGCATGTGTAAGAATGATCTTTACATCAATAAGTAATCTCACATTGAAAGAAGACTGGTCGAGGACATCAAGGGATAAATATAGAAAAAGAATGTTTGGAAACTGATCATGGTAGCAAATGTCTAATTCTGCAAATGTATAATTCTGGATGTGAATGAACTACGGAATGATTCGATACATGTATTAGTACTCATTAAATAAAAAAAGAGAAGAAACTATCCCAGCCCAATTGACTCAAGTTTAAAGTCCAATGCAAGCCAGGGGCCTCTTTAGACTCCCCCAGATGCAGGCTGGGGGTGAAGAAAGATGATGTGAAATGCATGAAGATCACCGGCCGGTGTATACAGAGATGGGCGGCTCCCAGGTTGGTGGACGCTTGGCAGAGCCCCACCATCTCACAGTGTTGGGTAGCCCCTTTGGGGGCAGAGAGAAAAGGAGGTTCACACTTTCTTCCTCCCCTGCTTATAAGAGGCATCCTCAGACTGTGGCCTGATTGGCAGGTTGGACTCCACCACGGCACTTTTATAAAAATTCAAGTCGACATAAATCATCTGCCACAAGTAGTTTGAGACGTTTTATATTTGATCCGGTTATTCATTTTTAGTTTTTGAATCTATAAAACTTGAACATCGGAGAACTTTTCTATTTTGTTTTCATGCCGTGTCACTGTTATTTCGTCGGGGCTGGATCCCCCAATGAATGAGAGAAGCATGTGCTTCTTGTTGTTGATAGGTGCCTTGGAGTCAGTGACCCCATACATAACAGAACAAAATACTGCCCGGCCTTATACCACCCTCACTATTGCTTCTATTCTTTTTGGGGGGCATCACTGCCCTCTGGTGGTGGGGATAGGAGGTTACGCCTTTGCTCCTGTAAAGCCACTCCTGGAATTGAACCTCCCAGTGGGCCGCAGTCGCGCGCGCAACCACTACGCCACCAGGGCTCAGCAATTACTTCTATTGTTAAGCCCTTTGTTTAAGCCACTGTGTCACTCCATCTTGTCCAGGGCCTTCCTCTTTGCCAGTGCCCCTCCACCTTAGCAAGCGTCATCTCCTTCTCCAGGTAGCATCGCTTTAGACAATGTGTCCAAGCTATGTAGAAGGAAGTCTTGCTCTTCTTGTCTCTCAAAGTCACTTTCGACACACTTTTTTCCAAGACTGGTCCATTTGTCCTTTTAGCAGTCCATGGTACATTAAATATTCGCTCCAGCACCACAATTTGATTTTTCCAAGGTTCACATGCATATGAGCCCAATAGAAAATGCTTGGGTCAGGCATACCGTAGGCCTAAAATAACATCCCCGCTTTCTATGACTCTAAAGAGGTCTTGTGTAACAGATTTAGCTAGTGCAATGTGTCTCTTGATTGCTGTTTCCATGAGTATTGATTGTGGATTCAAGCAAGACAAAATCCTTGAAACTGTCAACTCTTTTTCTCATTCATTATGATGTAAACTATTGGGCAATTGTGAAGATTTGGGTCCTCTTGACATTGAAGCTAAATCCTTGATCTACATCAGCAAGTGCTGCAAATGCTCTTCCCTTTCAACAGTGAAGGGGTGTCATCTTCGTATCAAAGGCTGTAGTAATCCTCTAATTCTGATACAACATTCTTCTTCATATATTCCACCTTTTCTCCTTATTTGCTCAACATACAGATTGATAAAGAATGGTGACAGGATGTAAAGTTGATGCACACTTTTCCTGATTTTGAACTTTGCAGCATTCCATTGTTCTGTTTGCATCACTGCCTCTTGATCCATTTACAAGTTCAGTGTGAGAAAAATGAAGGGTTCTGGAATTCTCATTCTTCTCAAGGTTTGTTTGCCATGATCCACACAGTTTATTATGATCCCATGGTTTGTTATGATCCACACAGTTAAATGTCTTGGCATAGTCAGCAACACATAAATAAACATCTAGTTTTCTCTGCTCTGAACTAAGATTCATCTGATATTGACTGTGATATCCCTTCCTCCATGGCCTCTTATTGAATCTTGCCTGAACATCTGGCAGTTCCCTGCCAATAGAAAGCTGCAACCTTTGTTGAATGATCTTCACCATTTTACTTGTATGTGGTATCAATGATATCGTTCTATAACTTGATCATTCTTTTGGCTCACCTTACCCTGGAATGGGCACAAATATGAATCCTTCCAGTCAGTTGACCGAGTTTTTCAACTCTCCTGGCATAGACGATGTGGCAGTCATGTGCATATGTTAATTTTATGATTGAAATGTAGGAGTGGAGTCTAGCCTGTTAATCTGAAGATAGCCATTGAGTAGCCAATGAGGGCTCTATGTAGGCATGGCTTTCTCCTGAGTCTTCTGGGAAATCTCACGATACTTCCCTTTTGAAGATGAGAAGCTTTCTCCCCAGTTGTTGGGAGTTAGTCTCAGAGGCAATTATCACGGACAAGACAAGATGGCAGCGTC
>PVJH01034449.1:7030-20674 GCA_004026705.1 Nesogale talazaci
CCTACAAGGCAATGAAAAGCCCAGGCTGGGGTCATCGCCCTCTGGTCCTCAACGTGACCTATTTGCTTCCAAGCACTTTGGAGATGCAGCCTAGCCTGTGTGTCCAGTGCTGGGGGTCTCTTGACGGCTGCTTCCATGGGCACTGATTGTGGACCCAAACAGAACGAAACTCTGGGCAATATTTGCTCCATATCTCATGCTGCTGGCTACTGTGAGGTGTTTGGGGTTTTCTTTCTGTTGAGGTGTGGCCATTCTGAAAGCTGTAGTCCTGGTTCTTCCTCGACAAGGACTTCGAGCCCTTTGCACTTCCCGCAGGCACAATGGTGTCACCTTTTCCTCACTGGTTGGTCAGAGCCTCTTCCACTCTGACGCTGCACTCCAGCCCCAGAGTCCAGTCTCTCAGCCCTTTGCTCAGCGTACACATTGAATGGGGATGTTAGAGAAATAAAACATCGGCTTAAGCCTTTACTGATCTTAAATTGCACAGTACCCTTTGTTCTGCTAAAGAAATAATGGCCCCAAACATCCCAAATTTGACAAAAGGCAAAAATCTAAAGATTCACGAAGCAGAATGAATCTCAAATGAAACAAGCCAATGATCTGCACCAAGACATGTCATCAACAAACTTCTGAAAACTCAAAACCAACAAAAAATATATATTTTTGAAAGAAAGGACACCTTATCAATGGAAAATGATTTGAATAACAGTGAATTTCTTTTAAAAAATCATTTTTTGGGGGGCTCATACAACTCTTATCACAATTCATACATACATGGTATGCAAAGCACATTTGTACATTCATTGCCATCATCATTCTTAAAACAATTTCTTTTTACTTAGGCCCTTAGGATTAGCTCCTCATATTTCCTCTCTCCCCAACAGTGATTTTCTTATCAGAAATGGTGGTGGCCAGAATAAAGTGAAGCAAAATAGCTACCAACAAAGAAGTTTATATCTAGAAACAAAGAGAGTTTATTATGAGCCCACCTGTCCCGAAGGGCTGTGTAATGTAAGTTCTCTAAACAGAACGAAAATGGCAAAATATGGAACATTGAAACAGCAGGCAGTGGTAACACTGTAAGTGCTATAGACTTTCTTGTGTCGTGAGTGCTGTCTATAAGAAACTCACTGAAAAAGAGAAAATAAGAGAAACTCACTTCAACGACAACAACACAGGCACGGTAAAGGGACAAGTACAGCCAAAGATGCATCGTGCAAGTCCTAATTGCAAGTCTCGGTGGCGACGTCAGTACTTGGGGAAGATGTCAGAATAATCAGAATGAACAGCGACAGAGAGAGACGCTACCGTCACGCAGAATACAGCGATCCTAAGTGCATGAGCACCACACAACCCTGTTACTGAAGCGATTAACCGTCAGAGAGAAATCATAGCAATGAAAATCATGGCCTTTATTTTTGTGACTGTGAACATCTCCTAAGAATCTTCTTTTATTTAAATAACTTCTTTTTTAACTCGTGGTTCAAAGATAGCTCGTGCTTATCTTAATTTAGACAATGTTTTTCTTGATCAGACAATTCAGAATCGAAGAGTCAAAGTGCTCATCCTACATTGACTTGTGACCTGCAGGCTGTCGCTGGGCCAGGTGCTGTTTTTGCTCTGCCCGGGCTCTGCTGCAGTCAGGGTGCACTCAGTTGGTTGAAAACTCATTCTCCTCCTGGTCACACAGCCCTGCTCTGAGTCTTGGTTCTTTGGGATGTAGGATATCCTGGGTTAGTGCTCCAGTGGCACAGTCCATGTGGAAAGGGAGGGTGGGCAGACAGGACTGGACCCACCTTTGACAGGGGTCTGAGTCAGGGTCATCCTCTGCCCGGCAAGAACAATGGGCCGATGCCCAGCAAGGAGTGAAAAGGAGGCGTGGAAAGCGTGCATCAGACTTATCAAAACACCTTAACCATAACAGAGGCGAGAGACCAATGTATTAAAGCCTTTAATTAACTGGGTTAATTATCTTGCAACATCTATAAGATCACTTTTTCTTCTTCTTTTAATCCTCAAACACCTGGCTTTTAAGCTCAGATCAAAACCAGTCCTTTGAGCATCCCCCGTGCTTTGATGGTCCTCCTTTGACGACAACGGCGGCTCCTTGCCCCTTCCTGAGGGCCGCTGGTGCCTGGGCCGCCCCAGCCAAAGTCTAAATTTATATCTTGCTTTCTGCTGTGTCTTCCTGGCCTGGCTGTTCAAACTAGCTGCCTGAGACTGAGAGCTTTGCACAGAGCGCCTCGCCCAAGGTCAGTCATGTGGCCACTGGGGCTGTGTCCTTCTTGCTCAGGGTCTGCTCTGCGCCCTGGGGTGAGCAGCTTCCAGTTGCTCTCCTACAGGACTCTAGGACACCCTTCTATCCTCACCGTGGGGTGGACATTAACCAGCATTTTGGAAAACCATCTGAGATAATCTCTCTCAACATTAACTCTTCTTTCTAAGTGGGAAGGCGGGCAGTGTCTGTTTTATAAACGTGTACAAATTCACCAATCCACCTAAGAGCACCATTGTATGTATGTGTGTGCATGAGTGTGCGCACGCAAGTGTGTGTGCATGTGTGAGTGTGAACACATACAGAAACCGTGGGTAGTTTGAAATTCAGGCCTGTCGCTATTTGAAGCCAATCAACTTCTCTCTTTTTATTACTTTTGCCGGAAGCTGTGTGCACTCTGCTTTCTATGGCACGTGTCCAGGTGACGACGGGTATCCCCAGCTGGCTCCAAGTATGGCAAGGGTGAGTGGTCCCCGCCCTGAGCCAGGCTCTGAGGTGGCAAGCCCACTACAACTAAGTCTTGGTTGATTTTCACCTGCGTGGGGTTGGGAGCACGTAGCCTCGCGCCGTGGGTGTTTCCTCTGGACTGCGGCGTGTGTCAGGAGCAGGTGGGGTCAGTGCCATGGCCTGCGCTCAGCAGCAGGGCCTTCCCCATCCACGTGCAGATAGAAAGGGGAGAGCACCTTCCTCTGTACGTGTACGTGTACTTCCCGTGTACGTGTCACGGGTGCGGAGTATGTGCGCTGCTTGCTTGGGGGATGTGGCAGAACGCTGCCTTGGGCCTGGTGGGCTGGGAGCCTACAGCACTGACTGCCCTCGAGGGCAGTACCCTTTCGATCCATCAGGAGCTGCCTGCCCTGCCTCTGCCCTGTGTGTGACCCAGGCAAGGCCCGGGGTTCTCTGTGCCTGAGAGTGCTGCAGGCAAGGGGAGACTTTCTCTGTCTTAGGCATGAAAGGGGCCCTGGGAGCATGGTGGACTTTGTGATGGCTGCTAACCGCAAGGCCAGCCTTCCCCCCACCAGTGACTCTGTGGGAGAGAGAAGTCACAGTCTAGGATACCCATGGGAACAGCCCTGCCCTCTCCCTTAGGACTGCTGCGAGTTGGCAACAATTCGATGACAGCGCTTTGGGTTTGGTTTGGGGTGGCACATGCGAAGCGAGGCTGTGTGGGAGCTGGCCGGCCCCTCTGTCTTGGGATGCGGTGTGTGAACGGAGGTCGTGGCCTTCCTCGTGGGGCTGGCAGCTGGCTAGGACCCGCCTTTCTGATACCTACACTGTGGCCACCTGCCCAATCTCCATGTGGGATTGTGGGAGACTAAGTAGGGCGTAGAGCTGAGTAAGGTGTTTTCTCCACCAAGGTTCTCACTCTCGCTTGTGTCCCCTCCCACCCTGAGCCAGCCCGGCACCCACTCCTTCACGGGCCTTCCGGAGACACTCTGAGCCTGGACATCCCTCAATTCCTCATGACCCTGGCCTTCGGAGGTGCCTCCTGGCAGCTTACATGTTCCTCGTGTAAATGAAGAGGAGAAGACACGTGTGCACACATGGGCAGGGGCCCTGGTGGCACCTCGACTGAAGCTCAGCTGCTCTGAGGAGCAATCATGGCCATCTGCGTCCAGCAGGCTCTCAGGCAGCAGGGGCTCCGGCGAGTATGGCTTCCACAATTGCAGGGGACAGGGGACAGTCGCCAAGGCAGAGAGAACCCCACCTGAGTTTGTGTTTCTGTTAACATCAGATTTTTCAGATTTTTTTAATTAAATCATCTTATTGGGGCTCGTACATCGTTTTTCACAAAACATCAGTTTTATTGAACAAAAGCGGAGCTGGATCCACCCCCAGAGACCCTAAATGGTGGCTTTGGGGCACGCAGTGTATTGGGAGCCTTGGTGGCCCTGTGGCTGCAGTGCTTGGCTGTCAATAGCAGGGTACGTGCTCACACAGAGAGAAGTGGCAGTTTGCACTCACAAGACCTACTGCTTGGGAAGCCCTGTTAATCGGACCCAAAGCCCGCTGCCATGGCCCTGGAGAACGGCCTCTGGGCTTCTGAGACTGTAACTCTTTTTTTTTTTTTTTTTGGGGGGGGGGGCAATCACTGCTCTCTGGTGGTGGGAGTAGAAGGCCCAACCCCACTGTTGGAATTGAACCTCCGTCCCAGTGGGCCACAGTCCCGCGCACAACCACTACGCCACCAGGGCTCAACTCGAGACTCTAACTCTTTATAGGAGCACAAAGCCTCATCTGTCTCCCAGAGGGCACTGGTGGATGCGAAACACTGAACTTGCAGTTTGCATCTCAGTGTGTAACCCTCTGCATTACCACGACTCCTTCGGCAGCTGGGGCAGCCATCCCCTGTCCCACAGGGTCACCAGAGTTCAGGGTGTGAGTGACATTTCTGAAGATCCGAGAGACCCGTTTCTCAGCCTCACAGTACTAGACGGGGCGCTCCACGCAGCTTCCATCGGTGGGGTGGGGGTTGGGACAGTTCCGCCCCTTCTGGAGGCACTGGCAGGGCTTCAAGCTCACGCAGCTGCACGATGTGATGCTGCGAGAACGCTGCTCCCAGGCCAGCCCAACCAAGGCAGTGAGGGATAAGTAACATTTAATTACCACCAAACAAGCAAAGTGCTCACTTTTGATGCCATTGTTTTAAATAAGCTTGCTCCTGATTTCATGAGCATGGTACCCCAGGGAAGGGATAATGCTGGTGTCCTTGCTGCCAACAATGTGCTATTCATCTCCAGCAGGGTAGAACCGGCCGTCTCTCTACGCCCCATAACAACATGGTCCGTTTCACCCCCAGAACCTTTGCTTTCTGGGTGCAACAGCAGTCCCAGTCCAAGCAGTCTGAGGGCTTCACTGAGAGAGGAGAGATGGAGAGGCAGAGGGAGGGGGCAGGGAGAGAGCTAGAGTTAGTTAAGGCCAGCAGTCCCTTGCCACAGCCCCTGGCTCTTTTTACCACCTGCCATTTGGCTCCCAGGTCCTCAGCCAGCTGTCCACACAGTGAGACCACATTTCCCACTGGCACTGTGGACCACAAAATGGCCACCAGGACCTCCACTCTCTGGCCCAGGGTCATGTCAAATGGACCTCCACCTTCTCCAGACCACAACTAGATTTGTGCCCCGGGGCGTGGCACAGGTCTGCTCTCCTGCCCTCAGGCAACTGCTCCCATTTCTCCTGGATGCCACTCAGGCTCTGTTACAGGAAGCAGTTTACCTGGCCCATTCCCATCTTTGCACTTTGAGAGCCACCTGTGCCCGCCATGCCTGCTCTCGGCCCTCCCCAGCAGTCTCCATCCCACACCTTGAGTTTTCAAGGAAGAACACCCCAAGATTGTGAGTTCGAACTGTATGTGCATGTGTGTGTACATCTGAACATATGTGCACCCATCTCACGGATAGTGCTGCCGCTGAGAGACCACGGAGGGGCCTCGATGAAAAGGACAGGACATTCCCATGAAATCCAATGGCTAAGGTCCTTAGAGGAGCCCTCCAAGTGTAGGTCCTCAGAGCCCCTATGCTCCCACTCCTTGGTCCCCAGTTCTCCTGGACAAACTGGCCAAGGTCTTCTTCCCTCTCGTTTCCTGCAAGCCCCTCCATGTACTGTCAAGACATGTGCATTCTCCCAGGAAGTATGAAAAATCCTTCCCAAGTGCTCCGCAGGCACAAGACGCCAAGAGAACGCTGCCAGATACCAGATACTGCAGCCGCTCCCTCTCTGGGCAGGGAGTTATTAGCAGCCCAGGTGCTCCCAAAGCACCCCAGGAGCTCAGACCTGCTATCCTGAGAGGCTGGAGGGCCTTACATGGTGCCACTGTTGGTGGCCACTTTGAGAAGGCAGTCAAGAGTGCCTGGCTGCACTCCGCAGTCACTGCTCTGCACCCACCAGGCGCCGCCAGGCTGCATCCTGAAGGGTCCTGAAGGGCACACACACATGCTGTTCTAGTTGTGCTGGGAGGTCCTCTGGGGCAGCACCACCGGCTACAAAGTGGTGAGTCACAGAGAACGCGCAGGGGACTCTCCTCCGGGCCACATCGTGGCTGGGGCAATGTGGCAACGGCATCCAGACTCATGTGCAGGTTCGAGGGGGAGTGGGTTATGAGCAGGATGTTCCTGCATGGAGGAGGCATTTGTTGAGCCAAATTCTATCACAGTTAATTGATCTGAAAAAAGGCCAGAGGTTTACCAAGACCGTGGACTTTTTGGCTTAATCAACATAAATCAGAAGGGAGGAATGGGAGTGAGGCGGGGCCCCTACTGTGTGTTGTGAGGTGCTTGGAGTTAGTTCCAACAATCTGGCTCAACCGAGCAGGCACCGCCCACCACAGTCTCCTCAAGGGCCTTCACAGGGGCGGACCTCACCCGCTGGCAGGCCACGTCACTAGACGAAGTCCCTCCAGGCTCACTTACAAGGAGCATGCTGGGTGTGCTTCCTCCAACCCAGGGCCTGTTCTCCTGGCCGCCCGGTGTTTGTCGGGGATTCACCAGCACCATGTTCAAGGCGCTGTCCTTCCGAGGGTCTCTTGCCTGTGGTCCGGCTCTCACAGGTGTGGGAGACCAGGGAAAAGACCCTGGCTTGGGGCAGGTGCCTCTTAGTCCTTGAAGTGACCTCTTCAACACTCTTAAAGGATCTTAGGAAGCAGATCTGCTCAGCGCAGCTTTTATTTTTTCGCCTTGTACCCTGGTGTTGACCATCGGCCTACTGTGAGGACTTTGTTTTCTTTACATTGAATTGTAATCCGTACAGAACCCTGTGGGCTTGATCTTCATCAGCAAGTGCTTCCAGTCCTCCTTGCTTTCAGCAAGCAAAGTTGGCCATCTGCGCATCACAGGTGGTTCATGAACCTGCCTCCAGCCCTGACGCCGCACTCTTCTTCAGAGTCCAGCTTCTTGGGTTGTTGCTCAGCATGCAAACTGAATCAGAATGGTGAGAGGATACACCCCTGATTGTCAGCCATGCCGTGCCCCCCAGTTCCATTTGAATGACTGCCTCGTGGCTTATATACAGGTTACATAGGAGCGCAGGGAAGTGTTCTGGAATAATTCCCACTCTGCCCAGTTTTATCCATAGTTTGTCGTGATCCACAAAGTCTAATAATGCCTTTGCAGAGTCAATGAAACACCAGTAAATGACTTTGTGAAGTTCTCTACTTTGAGCTAAGATCTACCTGATGTCAGTAATGAGATGCCTTGTTTCATGTCCTCTTTCTTTTCTTTTTTTTTTTTTAAGACTAGTCAAGTGCAGTAGTGAGGGGGGCTAGACAAATAAGTCGACCAGTAATTGACTGTATAAGCAATCATTGTGAGGTCTCACTGCCTTCGGACCAGCCTCATGTCCTCTTTCTAATCTGATCTAAATTTCTCCTTGTTGATGCACTGCTGCACTGGGAGCCCTGGTGGCATGGTGGTTATGCGCGGGGGAGGCTGCAATCCTCATGGTTGTCAGTTTGAAACCAGCAGCAGCTCTGCGGGAGAAAGACTGTGCCTTCTACTCCTGTCGCCAATTACAGACTTGGAAACCCTCAGGGGGTCACTGTGAGTCAGCATGGACTCCACGGCAGTGAGTTTGGGATTTGTTTTTGTTGACCTAGTGCTTCCATGTTATGCTGCTAACTGGAAGGTCAGTGGTTCAAAACCACCAGCAACTCCTTGGGAGGGAGATTGGACTTTCTACTCCTGTTACGAGTTACAGTCTTGGAAACTCACACTTCATCTATTCTACAGGGATGCTGAGTCGGCACTGGATAATATGGACACAGTGCTCTTCAGCCCCACCCCCCCACCCCCCAGGTCGCCAGCCGACGCAGAGCCCAACCCACGAGGGCAAAGCAAAATGACTCCAGGGGGTTTCCAGCTTTGTGGAAGTCAGTTGCCTCATCGTTCTCCACAGAGCCATAGACCTTTCAGTTAAGAGCTCAGCACTACACTCCCAGGCCTTCTAGAAGTACCCACCAAACCAAGCCCACCCCCATCAAGTCGATTCCCACACGTGGAGACTCTCCTCCGGGAGCCGCAGGCTTGCCTTTGCCTTTCGCTTGACTGGTGGGTTTGAACCACTGGTGTACTGGTTGGCAGTCAGGCTCCTTGGCATACCCACTAAACCAAGCCAAACCTACTGCCATCGCATCTATTCCAACTCAGAGACCCCTGTAGACAGGACGGACGTGCGGGCACTGGAGACTCATGAGCCTCTCACACTTTACCGGTGTAGAAGGCCCCGTTTCCCCCCAAGGAGCAGCTAGGGCTGTCTAACCTCAAGACTAGCAGCCAGACAGTCACCCACTTCGGGGCCAGGGCTCCAGTGTCCCTTAGCTCCCATGTTGGGACTTGCAGGGGTCCTGTGGGCAGCTTGAATAGAGCAGTGGAGGGGCCGGGGCATCAGAGAGACACTAGACTAGGACTTCCCGTACGCTGGTAACCCTCCAATGGCTCTTCTCTCCTGATCACCCTGGTAAATTCTAAATCTTGAAATACTGTCTGAAAAGCACCTTTGTCACTTCTTCTGGATGCCTGTGAGCCAATATTGATATGTTCCTTTTATCCTCCATGTGTATGACTTCGCGTTACATGTGCATTGTTTTCTTTCTTATTCAGAGACACCTGGTCTTTTTGATGATGTTGTGTCTTGTATGTCCAATTTCTTCTTCCATGTCCTTAGTTATTTTTTATAATCTTATTATTGAAAGTTCCAAGAGACGAATCCTACGAGTCACAAATGTCCTTGCAGATTATTAGCTCACAGTGGGCTCTGTTGATCATTTGAGTTTGTGGCCAAGAGAACTGTTGACATTCACCATGGGGCCGATTCTGCTTGGGGGGTGTCTAGCATCCCTCTGCCTGCCCCATGGGACTTCAATTCCTGGTGCTTGGGGCCCTGCAACTTTCTCTCACTTTCCCAAGGCAGTCGTTAAATGCTTACATTTGAAGTCCATTCTTCAGTATCTTTAATTCTTTTAGAATGATCATTAAGTTCCTGAGAAAGCAGAAAGAGTGTTGTGGGACAAAAGATTCATTTTCAGTGTTTTTTTGTAGCTGGGAGTTTTCAGGTGACCTACTCCACCATCTTGCCTGAAATGGAACCTTACTTCTCTCTAGACCACACCCAAGAAAGCACCCTACCAAACAAGGTGTCCTGTTCCACCACAAGCACTGCATCAATGCCTAACGTAGATGCATTTAGGCTCCTCTTGCCCCTTCACTGCTACCCCCAAATAGAGCAAAGGATGTCCAGGGACTGCAGCGTTTTGCACCAGTGTGACCATGCAGCACAAGTTCTCTGAAACGCTGGCCAGACCAAAGGGTGTGCACATTGAAAATGCCAACTTGTTCCCGGGATGGGTATACCAGGACCCCCTCCCACCATCGGTGAGTGATCTAATGGATCCATAGCTTATGTTTATTTTTTATTTTGTCATAAATCATTTTATTCGAGGTTCTTACAACTCATCACAATCCATACATAAATTGTATCAAGCACATTTGTGCAGCTGTTGCCAACATCATTTTCAAAACATTTTCCTTTTCTTTTTTTTTTTTTTGTGGGCATCACTGTCTCCTGGTGGGAGGAGGCCCAGCCTTGCTCCTGGAGAGCTGCTGCTGGGTTTGAACTGCCAACCCTGTGGGCCGCAGTCCCGCACACAACCACTATGCCACCAGGGTTCAGCCCAACATTTTCCTTTTCTACTTCAGCCCTTGGTATCAACTCTTCTACTCCCCCTCGCCCCACCCCGCCCCACCATCCTCAATCCTTGATAAATTATCATTATAAACTATTATTATATCTTACATCATCTGCTTTCTCCCTTCACTCACGTTTCTGTTGCTTGTCCCTCTGGATTAGGGGTTATTCATAAACACTTGAAATCAGTTTTCCATTTCTCCCTCCACCTCCCCCCCCACCCCAAGGTATTGCTACTCTCATTCCTCTTCCTAAGGGGGTTGTCTATCCCAGATTCCATGTGTCAAGAACTCTTTCTTTTTTTTGTCTTCCTATTTTGCTTACTTCTTTTAAGATCATAAGGCCACCACCTTGCAGTTTCCAGAGAGAAAAGACAAAACAATAGACAGACTTAGTTTCAATTGCAAAAACCATGTGTAGGAGTGGAAAGCGTGAGTGATCACATTGTTCAGAAGGAGGTCAGCCGACTGGGAAAGGGTCGCTCGACCCCCAAAGGGGTTGCAGCCCACAGGTGGAGAACCACTGTTCTAGGGCAATGTAGATCACTTCTTTGGGTTTCCCAGACTTTAAATCTCTCCGGGAGTAGTCAGTCCCCTCTGTCTCCTGGGCAGTTAGGTAGAACTGGGGTCATGATAGTGGGGGGGAGGGGGGGAAGGGCAGAGCATTAAAGAACTAGAGGAGGGCTGAGCCCTGGTGGTGTAAGTGGTTGAGTGCGGGACTGCAGCCCGCGGCTTGGCGGTTCAAATCCAGTGGCGGCTCTCAGGAGCAGCACTGGGTAGGGTCCACGACTACCAGAGGCAGTGAAGGACCCCCCCCCCCAAAAAAAAAACCCTAGAGGAATGTTGTGTTTTGCCAGTGCTATATTGCACCCTGGCTGATTCATCCCTTCCTTGTGACCCTTCTGTGAGAGCATGTCCACTTTTCCCACAGATGGACCCTACTCGTTCATATTGGTATAAATATGGACTCACATCGGGACCCACATCTTTGAGGAGAATGTGTGTCATCAAATTTATGCCAGTACAATAATCTGTGTTAATTTTTGCATGCATTTCTTTTTTCTAAACTTTTCATTGTAAATTGGGTCTAGAGAGCACATAATGATTTTTATATCCAACAGCATTCCCATATTTTGTCTTGATTTACTCACTCAATGTAAGTCATCTGTCCCACGTGCCCCCAGGGTTTCCTGTTTCCAATGCTTCAGGGACCACTGAAGTCTGTCCGAGGGCCAATCCTGCCCCTTTGATCTTGAATGGTTGGTGATTCCAGCACCGAAGGGTTCAGTGCCAGGTTGGAGGATGGTTCAGGGCCATGGTCTTGGACCCCATCGGTCTCTGCTGCTTCTTTTAAAGAGGGCATTTACAACATCTTAAACAGGGCAAGGACAGGGCAGCTTCAGAGGCTGCTCATCCCAATGGAGGAGACCATCAGCAGGAGGCCACATGGTGTCCAAAGGTTTACTTTGATACAGAGCTTCACAAGAACGCAGCAGCCTGAGATACCCACCACATAGACACTGCTGGCAGCAGAGCAGTACGACAGCGATGGTGTTGGGTGCCCTGGGGGCAGGAGCAGGCCAGACCTGAGATATGTATATGATGTGAGCCCGAGGGCTTGTCTCATGTAAGTTAACATGCTTATTGTCGCTACTATGAAAGAAGCATCTTTTCCTATGTCTGAACTCAGCTCCTTTTCCTTTCCTGTTAACATTGTTAGTTGTCGACTTGCTCTGGCTGTTGGCAGCTCTGAAACGCCCTCTAATGAGGCTAGAACATGTATTAGGGCCTTCAGAACCAACTGCAATCTCTGAAGTCAACCTCAAATTGAATTAGAGACCCTTTTAAAATGGCCTATAACTTATCTTTAAATACGTTTTCTGGGAGCAGCAGGGACTTGATGGCAAAATTTCCAAGTTCTAGCCTATCGTCCAGTTATATTCATCAGTTTCCATCCATACTTACAAAGAATTTAGAGAATACATTTTAGTTGCAAAAGATGCTGGTCAACTTATAGGCAGGAATGGTGGGGCCCGTGATTCCTTTAACTTCACAAGGGGAAGATAAAACAAGGTCAGACACACTTCCCTCCCCAGCATGGGTTCAGCCTTCACTGCAAGAGTCACACAGAACTCACAGACAATACTCATGGTTATGGAGATTGTTAGGAAAGTAACAGGTTACAATTCAGGATCAGAATAGGTTAAGGAGACAGTTTCATTCAGCACTGCATCTTCCCACCCATGACCGCAGGCCACCTCCCAGTCACTGGTCCCTCAGATCTCTTGAGCCAGCCTAGCTTCTTTCATGTAATGGAAATTGCTGCAGAGCCCGTGAGCTCAACTAGGAAAGACCCAGTTACGCCCCACTCCACCAGCAAGCCTCCTGCCCAGCAGGTGTTGTTCTCTCTCACTCCGAGAGCTGGCTACCCCACTGCACATGTCCTGTTTCTGCCATCTCTGCTCCTGCTTGTCTGCCACTACCTCTCATCTCTCTCGCCATCTCCAGGTTTCAAACTCTCTGCGCCCTGGGTCTAGGAGGTTCCGGCCTAGAGATCCCAGGCCCAAAGGACATGCTCTGTTTCCATCTCTTCTCCCGATGGCGGTCATGGCACCCGCTGTCTTCCACAACTGGCTCTCTCCTAAAGCTGCCATATGACAAAGCTGACCAATCCCCTCCTTAGGGTTCCGTGCACCTCATTTACATGGACCCATGCTGTAACAGTCATTAATCTGGTGCCAATTTGAGGATTGGGAGTGTAGGGGTGGAGTCTAGTCTGTCAATCTGGAGATAGCCAATGAGTTTTCTTTGTGGGCATGGCTTTCTCCTGAGAATTCTGGGAAATCTATCTGTATTTCCCCCTTGGAGTTGAGAGACCGAAGACTCAGTCCCTTGGAGACGCTCTACTGACAAGACACAAGGCTGATTCTGTGAGACATCTTGGAGGAGAAGCCACATGAGCTTACTCTGATGGAACCAGATCTTTGAAACCAGGAAAACCACATGGAGACTTCTGCCAGTACTGATGCTTGAGAAGCCACAGAGAGGCCCCTGCCAGTGCTGAGATGCTTCTACTTCCACTGGATACACGACTCTGCACCCACTGGCCTGTGATGGTTCCAGTGTCGTCGTATGTGCCTAGTGAATCTGAAGACTTTACAGACTGGTATCAGATGGATGGGATAATATCAGACTTGTGGACTTGGACTGGACTGGGTTGGGATGCTTTCTCAATGTTCCATTCCTCTTGTCTATAAACCTCTCCCATATATACATATGTGTGTTTATGAATTTATTTCTCTAGTCTAGCCAGACTAACACATATGCCTGCAGGGCTCCATGCACCTCCTTTGCCCTGCTACAAAGCTGTACACTCCCTTGGTGGCTCAAAGCACCTCATTTGCATGGCCCCACTCAGTCATTTGGTGGGCTTAGAACAGCAGTTCTCAACCTGTGGGTAACAACCCCATTGAGGATCTAATGACCCTTTCACAGGGGTCACCCGATTTGTAACAGTAGCAAAATTATAGTTCTGAAGTAGCAACAAAAATAATGTTGAGGGGTCACCACAAGATGAGGAATTGTATGAAAGGGTCGAGGCACAAGGAAGGTTAAGAACCACTGACTTTAGAAACTCCTGGCAAGAAAGACCAGAGAGGTTTTGCAGTGGCGGCCACAATGGGGCCTCTCCTC
>PVJH01034450.1:0-20594 GCA_004026705.1 Nesogale talazaci
ATCCCTAAACCCCAACCCTAACCCTATCCCTCAACCCTCAACCCTAACCCTTGACCCTAGACCCTGATCCGAACCCTAGATCATTGATCCTAAACCCCAACCCTTGACCCCGACTCTGGTCCCAGATCCTGGACCCTGACTCTGGTCCCCTTACTCTTGGACCCCTAGATCCCTGAACCGTAACCCAAACACTGACACTTACCCTAATCCAAATCCTCTAACCCCTAACCCTAAAATCCTAAGACCATGGACCCTCTTAGGAGCCTTGACACTAGCCCCTGACCAGAAAACCCTGACCCCTGACCCCAGACTCTAACCCCTGTCCTCAATGGTGACACACTTCCATTAACCCCAATACCACATAACCCCATAAAACCCTAACACCCTAAACTTCAAACCCCAAACTTCAAACCCTAAGGAACCTCTTCCACAACCCAAGCAAAAACCTTAAACCTTAGAACACTAAAACCACAAACTGCAAACACATAACAAACCACATGCCAATAAACCCCAACCTTTGACACCAGAATCCTAGGCTACAGATTCCCAGACAGAATACACCTAGACCCAAGACTCATAGAGTCCTAGACCATAGATCTAGACTCATAGATCCTAGACACTAAATCATAACTGTACCTAATCCTTGAGTCTAGACCCCTGAAACAAACCCACTAAAGTTCTAACCCAATACTGCAAATCTAAAAGTAGGCGAGAAGATAAAAGTGCTATACATACATAAAAACCAAAGCCTGGGCAAACCCAAAATAGCTTTGTAAGCAAAGATAAAAAGGAAATCGGTGCAATCAGAATTTAGGCTCAAAACATAGTTGCATCAATGCTAGAGATATTCCACGACTCCAGCAGCCCATTAATATCCAAACCCAAACAATGCAGCCAAGCTGAATGACGCTATAATGGAGACACCAGAAATAAACACCCGTGATGAAGACAATCCGTCACTCAAGCCACCCAATACCCAAGAATGAAGCAAAGTCCAAAGCTGTAGCTTCGATCCCTGAAAGGGACCCACCAGTACTGGAGAACATCTGCCACTCTAGCCACCTATTAATATCCAAATCAGAACAATGCAGCCAAACTGACCGACTCTATAGCCTCAATCCCAGAAAGAGACACACAGGTGCTAGACACTATCCATCACTCCAACAACAGAGTAATATCCAATATCCAAATCCAAACAATGCAGTCAAGCCAACCAGTAACTTCGATCCCAGAAAGACCCATACTAGGTGCTAGAGACAATCCGCCACCACTGCCAATCATTAATAACTAATACTGTAGAATGAGGCAAAGCAGACTGAAGCTGTATCTTCCATCCCAGGACTGGAGAACATCTGCCACTCCAGCCACCCATTATTAATATGCAAATCCGAACAATACAGATAAGATATTATGTATCCAAAAAGAGTAACTTGGCCCTGTCTGATGATGAACTCATACAATCCTTCTACCAGGAAGGCTGAAAGTGCCCCCTTGTGTTCGATGAGGACATTGACAAGCGACAGTAGATCATCATTAAACTTGCATCCACAGGTAATGGTAAATTTTAAATTGACACTGGGCCTCATTAGAAATGGACTACAAAAGTCCTCACATAAAATAGATCTAAAAAGGATAGTCCATCAGAAAACCAAACCACACTGAATGGCCAAACAGTACAACGTATATGATAAGCTAATTTCAGTAGAGATTGCCACAGGACCTACATGCCAAACATGACTGGCATAGACATATTCCCAAGAATGTTCTGAAACTGGAGGCTTAAAACAAATTAAAGAATATACTGTGCACTCGTTCAACTTAACATGGCACCCCTACAGCTTCCCACAATTGATAAAATGCACTGGGTAGCACAACCAGCTCTGAAAGTAGGACATGTAGAAACTACAGGGAAAACACCAAACAAATGACAAAAAAGCATAATTCAAAGGCACTCTACATTCAAATACAATCCACACATATGGTTGGTGAAAAAAAACAAATGGGGGGCTGAGCCCCAGTGGTGTAGTGGTTGTGTGCAGGCCTGTGGCCCACTGGGCTGGGGATTCAAATCCAGCAGCAGCTCTTCAGAAGCAAGGCTGGGCCTCCTACTCCCACTAGGAGGCAGTGATGCCCACAAAAAAGGGAAGTTTAATATTGATTATTGGTAATTACATGAAAACTCTACTAAAATCATAATTAAACATGTTTTTTGTTTTGTTTTGCTTTGTTTTTGGGGGGCATCACTGCTCTCTGGTGGTGGGAGTAGGAGGCCCAGCCCCACGGCTGGAATTGAACCTCCGTCCCAGTGAGCCGCAGTCCCGCACACAACCACTACACCACCGGGGCTCAGACCTAAACAGATGTTTTAAAAACTATAAATCTTATAGCAACTATGGAAGAACGGTATTGTGCTGCAATGGACACATCATACATGTTTTCCGCAGCAGCCAGAGATGAAAAGTCACAAGAATATACCTCTTTTAAGTGGCAAGACATACAATATAAATTTACTAGGATATCACAGGATATTTGAATAATCCAGCCATAGCACAAAACTCCACTAGCATAACAATTACCTGACCAGCATTCTATTAACCAACAATAACCATTTGCATCTTAATTGAAATTTACAATTCTTTTGTTGGGGGGCGGGGATCACTGCCCTCTGGTGGTGGGAGTAGGAGGCCCAGGCTTTGCTCCTGTAGAGCTGCACCTGGAATTGAACCTCCACCCAGTGAGCCGCAGTCCCACCGGGGCTCAGGCGAAATTTACAATTCTTGAAAGAGCGTCTACAGGGCCTGGGGTAGGCTATTGACCCAGAGAAGATGCAGAGACCAGAGGAACGTTTTAAGTTTTTAGGGATGGATGGTCATCAAAGGACACAGATAACACAAAAAAATGACAGATAAAATAGACAGCCTCCCAGAACCAAAACCTAAGAAAAAAAGCACAGAAATTGATAGGTTTATTTGGGTATTGGAAATCACACACACCCTTCCTATAGTGGCTATTGAAACCATTACACCTAAAAATTAGAAATGCACAGAACTTTCTTTTGGTTGTTGTTTTGTTTTTGTTTTTGTTTTTGGGGCATCACTGCCCACTGGTGGTGAGAGCAGGAGTCCCAGCTTTGCTGCTGGATTTGAACCTCCAACCCAGTGCGCCGCAGTCTCGTGCACAACCACTATGCCAGCAGGGCTCAACCCCAGAACTTTCGATGGGAAAACAAGCAGATAGTCTTTTACTGATCAAAGATTAAAGAATATCAGACCTTTTCTAAACCAAAATTATATTACAAAATAACAATAGTAGGGCTCTCCACATGGACCACCTGGCAGGCAGAGATGAGCCTGCTACAATGTCTGACTATGATTCCTTCCTTGCTCATGCTCTCTATGACTTTACTATAGTAAATGATTAAAAACAATACTATATTATTCCATAAAGACTACAGAAATTTAGACATTATAGGCTATCTGTTATATGTTATCAATGTGTGTTATCTGTTTGACCTTTGATATCCATGAATGAAAAATTTAAACACATGCGAGTTTTATACCACACACACAAAAAATAGCCAAAATACGTTGGAGCACATTTGTGACCCTCAGACATTCAGAACCGTAAGCAATGGTGTGTAGGGGATAACCTTAAAACTCCCATGCATATTGTAAGTTGAATCTACCTTACCCGAGAGCAAATGAGGGGAGCAAGTTTAGATTAAAAAAAAATTACTTGGAGACGGAAGAAACAAAACAGGCACATAAAGACCCAAGTCGAGCCCAGTGGCGATGCTAGAAGAACCAGCACAAGTTGAAATAGAGCCCAAGCATAGTCCCTGGGCCAAAATTGGTCAATTGAGCCCTGAATTTGCTCCCGACTTACAAAACACTTAGTTCACAGGTGAATCAGCCATCACCTGACAAGGGAACACGCCATAGAAGGCAGGAGCCATCAAGATACCACACTTTCTCATTTTGATGACCGAGAGTAAGAGCAAGTCGGCACAGTCATGGGGTCTGTGTGCCAGACTGGCCCTGAGTCACGGGGTCTGGGTGCCGGGCTGGCCCTGTGTGACATGGTGTGGGTGCCGGGCAGGCTGGGTGCAAAGTGGTCTGGGTGCCGGGCTGGCCCAGTGTCATGGAGTCTGGGTGCAGGTCTGGCCTTGTGTCACGTGGTCTGGGTGCAGGGCTGGCCCTGTGTCATGGGGTCTAGATGTAGGGCTGGCCCTGTGTCAAGGGTCTGGGTGATAGGCTGGCCTTGTGTCACGTGGTCTGGGTGCTGAGCTGACCCTGTGTCACCGGTTCTGGATGCCAGGCTGGCCCTGTGTCACCTAGTCTGGGTGCAGGACTGGCCCTGTGTCATGGGGTAAGGCTGCCAGACTGGCCCTGTCGTGATCTTGGTTCCAGGCTGCCCATGCACCATATGGTCTGGGTGTCGGCCTGGCCCTGTGTCACGTGATTTGGGTGCTAGACTGGCCATGTGTCACGTGGTTTTGGTGCCGGGCTGGCCCTGTGTCAAATGGCCTGGGTGCAGCGCTGGCCCTGTGTCACATGTTCTGGTTGCAGATCTAGCCTTTTGTGACATGGTCTGGGTGCGAGGCTGGCCCTATGTGATGGAGTCTGGGTGCAGTGCTGGCCCTGTGTCACATGGTCTGGTATGGCTGCAGGGCTGGCCCTGTGTCATGTGGCCTGGGTGCAGTGCTGGCCCTGTGTCACATGGTCTGAGTGCCGGGCTGGCCTTGTATAAAGTGGTGTGGGGGCAGGCCTGGCCTGCTGTAACATGGTCTAAGTGCAGGGTTGGCACTGTGTCAAAGGTCTGGGTGGCAGGCTGGCCCCGTGTCACGTGGTTTTGGTGCTGGGCTGGTCCTGTGTCACATGGTCTTAGTTCCAGCTGGTTCTGTGTCATGTGTTCTGGTTGCAGGTCTGGCCTTGTGTCACATGGTCTGGGTGCAGTGCTGGCCCTGTGTCACGTGGTCTGGCTTCAGAGCTGGCCTTGTGTCACATGGTCTGGGTGCGGGGCTAGCCCTGTCACGTGGTCTGGATGCAGGCCTGGCCCCGTGTAAAGTGGTCTGGGGGCAGGCCTGGCCCTGTGTCACGCGGTCTGGATGTAGGGCTGGCCCTGGGTCAAGGGTTTGAGTGGCGGGTTGGCCCTGTGTCACATGGTCTGGGTCTCAGGCAGGCCCCGTGTCACAGGGTCTGGATGCAGACCTGGCCTTATGTAATATATGCTGGTGGGCCCTGTGTCACGGGGTCTGGGTGCAGGCCTGGCCCTGGGTACCAGGCAGGCCCCGTGTCATGGGGTCTGGGTGGAGGCCCGGCCCTGTGTCACATGGTCTGGTTGCAGTGCTGGCCCTGTGTCAAGGGTCTGGGTGGTGGGCTTGCCCTGTGTCACAAGGTCTGGGTGTCAGGCTGGTCCTGTGTCACGGGGTCTGGGTGCCAGTCTGACCCTGTACTTCGTCGCCAATAATAAACAAGAGATACATGTATTTACTGAATCTTGGGTGGCTGCAAATGGCATCACTCTGTGGTCACAAGTAAATATTCCAAAAACAATTTCACAATCATCAAACAAAATTATGGAGTCATGATATTTGGGAAGCTCTTTATAAGTTCAAAGATATGACTATGTATTACACATGCTTGCACAATCTAAAAGAATAAAAGACACTGATGTCCAATAGAAAAATAGCAACAGAATCTAAAGGAAAGCAATGCCGATATTCAAGTAACAACCAATTCTTAGAAAAACAGAACCCAAACAATATACACTCATACAAAGACCATCTATGAAAAAGGAACACATATAGATTCTGAAAGAAAAATATCAACACAAGACACACTAGACCTTCACTTCGAAGTAGGTCACCCAGGAACCCAAGTGCTTTTCAGCAGAAATCATCAGTGTATCCTCAAACCAAACAGATTCCAATTTCACAGACAGGGACATATCGAAGAAGAAACTAGGACACTTGTGTTCTTTTGTTGCTTTTCTCTGTCTTGTTTTTTGTGCCTATTATCTCTGCAGGTCTATCTACATAAGATAGGTGAGATAAACAATCTAGATGACAAGGAACCCATGGTTGAAGGGGAGGAACATGGGGGCGGGGGCGGCCAGCGGGGGTAGGAAGTGGGTGTTAACAACGCCAAGGACAAGGAAATAACAAGTGATCAAATAAAAAGGCGAAGAGGGTGTTGGAGGCCTAGTAGGGCTTGATCGAGGGCAATGTAACTGAGGAATCACTGAAACACGAATGATGGGTGAATGATGGGTGGGACAAGAGAAAAGTAAAAGGAAATAGAGATAAGAACCAAGACACAAAGGGCATTTATAGAAGTCTAAATACAGGCAAGTATATATGTAAGTATATTTATATATGACAATGGGAAAATAGCTGTATTTAGAGGTTTGGTATTAAGGTAGCAGATGGACATTGGGCCTCAACTCAAGGACTCCCTCGATGCAAAAACACTTTGTTCTATTAACATGGCATTCCATGATACCTTCCCGACAGGATCCCTGAAGACAAAGTCAGTGCATAAGCAAATGTGGTGAAGAAAGCTAATGGTGCCTGGCACACCAGCCTGTGTGATGATGAGATATCCTAAGGATCAGGTATCAGACATCAAAGAAAAAAAAATTCACACCATTGTGAATGAGGAGGAGTGCGGAGTGGAGGCCCATCTGTAAACAACCAGATATCCCCTTACATAAGGGTTGAGGGGAGGAGATGAACCAGTCAGGGTCCAGTGTAGCATTGATGAAACATTTAATTTTCCTCGAATTCTTTTTGTTTTTTTTTTTTTTTTTTTGGGGGGGGGGGGCATCACTGTCCTCTGGTGGGAGTGGGAGGCCCAACCTTGCTCCTGGAGAGCTGCTGCTGGATTTGAACCGCCAAGCCAGTGGGCTGCAGTCCCACACTCAACCACTACACCACCAGGGCTCAGCCCTTTTCTCTAGTTCTTTAAAGCTTTCTCACCTCATTATCATGATCCCAATTCTACCTTACAAATCTGGCTAGACCAGAGGATGTACACCAGTAGAGATAAGAGCTGGAACCATCAGGACAAATAAGCCCCTCAGGATCAATAATGAGAATAGCAATACCAGGGAGTATGGGAAAGGTGGGGGAGAAGAGGGAACTGATCACAAGGATCTGTAAATAACCTCTCCCCTGGGGGGACAGACATCAGACCATGTAAGACATGAAAAAATAATAATTTATAAATTAACAGGGATTCAGGAGGGAGGAAGGGAGGGAAGGTGGTGGAGGGAGGGAGGGGGGAAATGAGGAGCTGAAATCAAAGGCTCAAGTAGAAAGAAAATGTTTTGAGAATAATGATGGCGACAAATGTACAAATGTGCTTGACACAATGAAAGCATGTATAAAATATGATGAACTATATGAGCTCTCAATAAAATGATTTAAAGGGCTGAGCCCCGGTGGCGTAGTGGTTGTGCGCGGGACTGCGGCCCACTGGGATGGAGGTTCAATTCCCGCTCACAGGAGCAAAGGCTGGACCTCCTACTCCCACCACCAGGACAGTGACGCCTAAAAATAAATAAATAAGATGATTTAAAAGGGAAGACAAAAAAAGATTAGGCTGAGAGAAAAAGAAAGATTAGTTCAAGAATGTGGGAAACTAACACTGAGGGAAATATGACTGGGACTTCTTCCTTGATTAGTCTAACAGAGGGAATCTGGAAAGCTAGCATTCATGGGAGGAAAGCCTCAATGCTGGTTAAGTTGAAGATTTAGTTCAAGTACATTTTTTTTGTGTGGTATCACTGCCCTGGTGGGAGTAGGAAGCACAGCCTTGCTCCTGGAGAGCTGTTGTTGGATTTGAACTGTTAACCCTGTGGGCCGCAGTCCCACACACTATCACTAGGCCACCAGGGCTCAGCCAGTTCAAGTACATTTTCCTGCGCTATTTTTTCCACAGATTGTCCCCTTAAAACTGTGCTGCCTTAAAACATGGTTGCATCTATCTCTCTATAGAAGTAGATATTCTTACTTGTTTATCTCTTCCTGCATCAGCATACAATCCCTCTCATACCTTCCCCCAATAGCAGATTGGCACCAGGGCTCAGCCTAGAATATAACCTTTTTTAGCTGAATAACATCTACTGAAATATTTTTATCAATCCCTTGCAAGTCCTAATCATGCAATATGATCAAGATCTAATGAAATGTTTCCCTTAGACCCTTGTAAAAGTTCCCTAAGCAAATCCCAGTCAAGCATTGTCACAATATACAGATATAGGGTTACATAGAAATAAGCTACATTCCAAACACATTTAAGCATCAATTAATAAGTACAAAATCTTGATCTTTCAGGAAAAGTATAGTTTGTTGCCTCCAGGGAAGCGAACCATCATCCTGACAGCAGGGGAGTCCGCTTTACTGTGAGTCACCCAAAGGCCTCAGAGATCTGGGAGCTTCTGGGAGAACAGCTAACATAACTTGCACTCCAAATGCTGGCCAAAAGGTTGCTTAATATTTTGGAGTATGTAATTGTGGAAAAGTCCTGTCTTCATCTCACAATCTATGAGTTATATAAAGCAGCACACTCTGGCTGCATAAATAGATATAATTGATTTAATGATTTCTCCTAAAGAATGAAGTGCAAACCTAAGATGAATGGAGCATAGGCTGATATAAAGTAGGGACAAAGCTCTAAAATCAGCAATAGAGACAGAATATCAGTCTCTGCTGGCCAATTCACTTAGCTTATGTAATTGTAACAGTCCCTTCTTCCCTGTTGTTGATCCTGTTGAAGGATTATTTTGTGTGGGGGAAATCAGTCCCTATATCATGGGTCTGATAGGTGCAATTTTACTGTTTTTATACAAAACTATCATAGTAAAGCTATAGTATCAGAAGAGGTCAGCTTCTCATATATACATTATAGGTTCGACAGGCAGTTGTACAGCGATAATTGTTATTTATTATAACGATATAGAAAGCATGGGAGAGAGAGAGGAACAATAAGAGTCAGACACATTTCACATCATGGTGACATGCTCCTCTCCGCCCCGCTTGGTGGTCCGAGTGGAGAGTGAGGCAGGAGAGGGGATTGCGTGATGAGGGGGAGGAGTCGAGAGCGTCCTGTGCTCAGGGAAAGAAGGGGAGACAGGAGCGAGGCAGGAGCGAGAGTGGCAAACATTAATTTCCCCCATTTAAATAATCTTACGGAGGGGGGGGCGCCCTATGGGCTCTACTGCCACCAGTCAGGACATGTCACAAGATGGGACTGGCATAAGGGCTATAGTGATAATGACTTAGGGCTGTCTACGTGACTAAGGGGAGAGGGATGTGATAAGTTAAGACTTCAGACTCCTGGGGGTAGATGAACAGGTCTGTCTTGTTAGGGGTCATTGACAATGGCCCTTGAATCCAGTCCACAGGCCTCCAGGGAAGTGAACCATCATCTTAACAGCAGGAGAGTCAGCTCTATCATGAGTGACGCAAAGGCCTCAGATAACTGGGAGCTTCAGGGGGAATAGCTAGCTTAGTCAGCTTCAAATGCTTGTAGATAAGCTGCTTAATATTTCAGAGTATAATAATTGTGGAAAAGTCCTGTCTTCATCCCACACCATAGATTACATGAGAGATAGGAAAGAAAGTAAAGTGAAAAAGTACCGGTTGAGCCCCAATGGTGTAGTGGTTGAGTGCAGGACTGCAGCCCAGTGGCTTGGTGGTTCAAATCCAGCAGCAGCAAGGCTGGGCCTCTCACTCCCACCAGAGGGCAGTGATGCCCCCCCCGCCAAAAAAAAAGAAGTCCGACACATTTCATGGTAGCATACTTACCTCCCAGATGACTATGATATCACCAGCTAGGTCTGCACACAGAATGGGCAGAGAGTGCTGGAGGACTCTCTCTTTCTGGCCCAGGCCCACATACACTGAGGGACATGGTTACAAGGAGGGGCTGTACAATAGGCATACATATCACATTGATGGGAGGGGGATGATCTAGGTGTGCGCACACTGTAGGAACAGGAGGGTGTAAGGGTATGCATCGACAAGCTGGGGTGGATCCTAACTTAGTGATGGTGGCCTAACTTGATTGTCCTTGAGCAGGAGACTTGATTTATTCTAAGCTTTCAAGGGAAGCAATCCACTGTTCCTAACAGGAGGGAGTGATCCCCACCTACAGCAGGACAGGCAACAGGGTCTGCTTGCTGATGCCTTCAGGGAGATGACTTCTACAATCATTTACCACTAGGTGCAAGCAGTGCCCTTAGTCTGACATTTATTTAGGGGAGAGAAGGTGGGAAAAAGTCTTCTGTAACCCACAATTCCCCCTTTCTATTTTATATATTAAGTTCAAAGGAGTCACAGGGGCAACATGGTTATTTCTATACACTAAAGGCTGTCAAGGCAAATTTAATGATAAAATTAAAGTAGCCAAGCCAAAACCCCAGGCTTATGGAAACCACCTTGAATCCAGGCTTAAATGCTAAAGCCTCCCTATGCCCATCTGCTATTGGGCCACACAAAAAGAGGTTATATTCTATACATTTAAAGACAAGCTTGGGCTGAGCCCCGGTGGCATAGTGGTTGTGCGCGGGACTGCGGCCCACTGGGATGGAGGTTCAATTCCAGCTCCCAGGAGCAAAGGCTGGGCCTCCTACTCCCACCACCTGAGGGCAGTGATGCCTAAATACATAAATAAATAAATAAATAAATAAATAAATAAATAAATAAATAAATACAAGCTTGATGCCTCTAGCACTAATAGAATTACATTAAACTATTGGTATATGGTATAGGAGGATTAGAGCCACGTGCTTGGATTCAAAGTTTTGATCGTAGCCTGAGTTCCAGCCTTGCAGTGCTGCTCACAATCATAATTTTTGTCCTGGCTATAATGTATTGCTTATATAGAAATCGGAGGCATGTGAAGGATGGCAGTGCTGCCTCCTCAGCCCTTCTCCACTTAATGCTTAGAGCCAATGCTGTGGGGAATGGCGATGACAGAAGAGAGTGTTAAAGGGCAAGTCCGCTATTCTCACTGGAAGCCTTGCAGGCTTGGTTTCAATGTAGAGGGGGACCTCTACATCTGTGACCCTCGGAGAGGAGTCCGAATCACATTCTCATCATAGCGCCCCCATGTCTCCTCAGTGCTCAGTGCTGCCATGAAGCTGTCTCCTGCTGGCCCACGGCTGTCCACTCCATGGTCAGAAGCCTTACTGTGAAAGCAGATGTTCATAATTGGCTTTATTATTTTCCAGCTGCAAAATCCAATCCCTCTCTTATTCTTCACCAATAGCAAACGGGCATGAAATGACTTTACAACCCATGCCTAGATCCAAAAATGTTTATCATAAGCTTGAAGTTTTGGCTTTATTAATTGGCTATTGAATTTGCCTTGACAGCTCTAAATGTATAGAAGATGATCACTTTACTCCTAAAAAATTTAAAGGGAGGTATTGTGGGATGAAGATGGGACTTTTCCACAATTACATACTCCAAAATATTAAGCAACCTATCTGCCAGCATTTGGAGTGCAAGTTATGTTAGCTATTCTCCCTGAAGCTCCCAGATCTCTGAGGCCTTTGGGTGACTCACAGTAAAGAGGATTGCCCTGCTGTTAGGATGATGGCTTGCTTCCCTCAAGGTCTGTGGGTGGGATTCAAGAGCCATTGCCAATGACTCCTACCAAGCCAGACCTGTTTATCTACCCCCAGGAGTCTGAAGTCTCCTCATTGCTGCAACCCGCCTGCCAGAGCGGGCGGGGTCAAAGGCACATGTGGGAGCAGGCTGGGTGGGAGTCCTTTAACTGTCACCTCTGCAATGTACTACTCTACCTGGCTGATGCGGTAAACTTTCAGATGTTCCACATGTCCCGACCACAGGAAGATCAATCTTTAAGACATACGGTCTGCCTTTTGAAGCAAAACAGAGAAAACACACCCCCCAATTGGCATAATCAGGCATAAACAACCTTTCAATGCTTCTCCATCAGAAAAAGAAACAAAACTATCCCCAAAATAAATCGCCTTACAAAGTTGATTCCAAATGAGACGATGGGTTTGCTCTACCTTATGTGGACATCCCAGAGGTTGATAAAACCAAAAGACCAAATCACATGAACACCACACACTCCAGTGGCACCTTTATTCCGAAGACGGTGACTTGGACGAAAACCCTGCCAAGCAACAATGTTTGGAACCAGTGGAAAAAAGCCTGCCTGTATGATACCTCTGCTGACAAGAAAACTAGAGTGCATCCTTCTTCTAAAAAAACATAGTACATCTCAACTCAGAAAATAAACAAGAAGAAAAACCTTCATGGCTAAGAAGTTGGCTCTGACAATACTAACTAAATAGATAACCCAATGGCACATCAAACAAAGTAAAAGATTGGGAACAAGCAACAGTGTGATTAAGAAATGAAAAGGGTGGACCAATCGCTTACCGTGAGGTTGTGGAGTGTCGGAGCTGGGCATGTTGCTCTTCTTGCTTGCCATTCTCCATCACTTCTCCTCATTGCTTTGTCCAGGCACAGCCCCCAGACCCCCAGAGAGGGAGCAGAATGGAGAGGACAGCAGCTGGCCTGGGTGGGAGTTCCCAGGCCACAGGGGAGGGGGGGCGCAGGGCGCCTTGACCAGCCATGGGGCACACTGCTTTGCACCCCAGACCGAATGACCCAGGTCTTAGAGCCAAGTCATGTCTATGGCTTGCAGCCTTCTTAATTAACAACAAAATGAAATCAGTAAATGAATGTACAACCTAGATGAATAATAGACCCAGAGCAAATTTGCAAAGTACAATAAAAATGATATACCATGAACCAACAGGTTTTAATTATTTAATAATAAGTCATAAACCGTTAATTACCAATCTTAAATTATGGATTGAATTGTAAAAGGTAAAACCTATAAACAATAAGAATTAACATCTCAAAATGATCCCTCAACTGGATAAACAACAGAAAAGAACTGTGGGATGAAGACAAAACTTTTCCACAATTATTATACTCCAAATATTAAACAAACTGTTTACCAGATTTTGTTATGGAGGTTAAGTTAGCTATACTCCCTGTAGTTTCCAGCTACTTAAGGCCTTTGTGTTGTCTCAAAACAGAGCTAACTGCCCTGCTGTTAGGATAATGGTTCCTGTGGGTGAATTCACATGCTGATATTAATGATCTCTAGCCTAACCTGTTTAGCCACATCCAGGAATCTGGGGTCTGCTCTGATCACATGGGACCCTGACAGCTACCTTTCCTATAACGTGTGCATATGGCACAATCCCTTCCTGTGACGTATGTCCTTGCCTGTAATTGGGGGCCTGGTTTGGCTCCAGAGGGTATATAGGGATGGGACATTGGACAGAAGCTCTCTCTCCTGCCTCTCTCCTGTCCCTTAAGACTGAATGCTCTCCCTCATCATGTAATCCCCTCCCTCACTCTCTCTCTCTCTCCACATGGACCATTTAGCGGGGCGGAGGTGAGCATGTACCACAAAACAATATATGTGTAACTCCTATTGTTCTTTTTTCTCTCTCTCTCTTATGATCTCTATATCGTTGTTATAATAAATAATAATTATCGCTGCTCAACTGCCTATTGAACCCTTGACGTGAATATATCAGAGGCTGGCCACCCTTTGTAAATAGCGCTCAACTTGGGATGTTTAATGGAAGGTCTCTTTTGAGTCAAATCCCATGCAACATTTGTGCAGCTTCATCGGACTGTGAGGTTGAATCGGGATAAATTTTCTAAGTGAGTTTTAGTCCGAGTGAGATGTGGGTCAAACAAAGAGTAAGGAGTTGGAATGTATCTCTACTCTTTGCCACTTCGTGAGAAAAAACAGAATATAATAGTAACGAATAAGAAGTTAGAAGAGTTTTTTCACATTGTGAAGAGGTTTTATCCTGCCTTTCTGGAGTCAGGAAGCTTTGATATGGAGAACTGGGATGGGATAACATTTTAGGTAAGAAAAGGACATAGAGAAGGACAGAGGACCCCCCCATAGACACATGGGAACTGTGGGTGCAGATCAAAGCTGAGCTAGAGCAGCTGCAGGAGGAAGAGAAAAAGGATTCTAGAGCTAGTGGGCAAAAGCCTCTGTGAGTGAGTGTACATTGATGGAACTTTAGAGAGAACAGAAGTGACCGGGACTCATTTGTTATCTGAAGCCTCTGACTCTAAGCAAGACCTCGAGGCTGAAGCCCCTATGTCCTTGGGGCACTGCAGGGCCCTGAGACTTAGAGGTGATAAGGCACTAGAAGTTGAGAATTCCGAGGTCCAAATTGAGGTCCTTAAACAGTCCCAAGAAGTTGCCTTGCTTTCAAAGATAGAGAAAGCAAAGAAGATTAGCTTAAATCAGGATGAGTATCCAGCAAATGAAATTAATTTGAACAGAGTTGAGAAACCTAAGTCTGAAATAGAAGGGGAGATATCACCCCTCCTAGAGGTTAGTGAAAATGTCAGAGATTATAAAACAATCAAGCCAGTGCTGGAGGGAGAAGGGAGATTACATCTAAAAGAATGCAAACTAAGGGATTTGGCATAGGAATGGTGGGATTTCAAGATATGCAGATAGAGAAAATCCACTCAGAAAATAAAAATTTAGAAATGAAGAACAGAAAAACACCTTTACTCTCATGAGTGGAGCAAAGCATAGCACAGGAAGGAGATTTAGAATTTATAATGTCTTGTCCCATCAGAGTTATTAACAGACAGCCTTTTGGAAAACACCCAAAGGAATTCACAGTGATTTTTCCATTGAGTTGTTAAAAGATCTCAAGCAAGCAGTCAGTGACTAAGGCCCTGATGCCCATTATGTGATTAGCATGATAAGGTCTTTGGAGGAGTCTGAGAGTTGGATCCCCACTAACTGGAGAGGCATGACAGAAGTGTGTCTCTAGTCTAAGGAGAATTTGCAATATCTACTACTGTGGAAGGAGTCAGCCCATTCACAGGCTTGTAGGAATGCTGAGGATAGAATAGATATAGTAAGTCATCAATTGCTAGAAGAAGAGAAGGCAGAGTACTTCAAACCTAAAGAAAAGTGCTTCAGTTGTGGAAAGACTGGTCATCTTCAAAGGGAGTACAGGACAGGCAAGCCATTCAAGATCACCTCAGATAGGAGTTTGAAGCCTGAGCCAGAGCATGGATCTGGTCCACCAAATTTAAGTTTGAAAGAAAATAGCTTTAGGAAAACCCATTGGGTAAGTCCATGTCGCTCAGAAAGATTGCCACTAGTCAAGACTTCCTGGCAGAAAAATAGAAAGCTTGGTCCAAGCCCTGCCCAGCAGAGCTCAGAAGGCAAGGTGTGTGTCTTGGGGAACAAAGAGAATCTCAAAGAGAAAGGGTAGGTATTGTGCAGCATCACAGCAGGAAACCAGGTCTAAAAAAGCTTGCAAAGGGCCATCCTCTGTTGTTGCAGTCAGTTTAAATGAGCAAGTAAAGTCCCAACAGCAGCCTGTTGATTTTAAAGATCAAGAATTTGTTGAAAGAGCAATACAGTTCTTATCAGAAAGACTTAACCTAAATACTCAAGAAAATCAAGGAATTCTGATTGATATTGGAGTTGATCAGAGTTGTGAGGAAAAGCCAAAAGCTGTAATTACATAAAAAGTTATTGAGTGGTAATTGAGGTCTACTACCTAAAAGAACTATGGAATGTTTATTAAGAAGTTCTAATCTTAATTCTAAAAGTTTTCAGATGGTTAATGGAATTATTAATCAGCATTATAATGATGTAATTAAAGCAGTGATAAAGTCTGGTATATCTTTGTTTCTAAAGGAATGTTGCTTAGGTCAGTTTTTATTGCCTTGTATTTCTAGAATAAATGTGTTTTTTTTTGGGGGGGCATCACTGCCCTCTGGTGGTGGGAGTAGGAGGCCCAGTCTTTGCTCCGTGGAGCTGGAATCAAACCTCCATCCCAGTAGGCCGCAGTCCCGCGCACAACCACTACACCACTGGGGCTCAGCCCTAGAATAAATGTTTTTACTGATCAGAAAACAATACTTATGTTTGACCACCCTATATTAAATCAAAGCAGTAGGGTAGTGGGGAAACAACAACGCCCCCACATGGATTTAGAAACTGAAGGGGATGAATTTAAAGTTAGTCCCTCAGGACATTCAGGAGGGACTGAAAAACTCCTGATGACTTCTGCTAATTCCAGCATGGAGGGAATGAGAGAAGCCGCTCATTGCAAACTATGGCAAGATTGTAAAATCCTACAATATGGAGAGTCTGAAGGGCAATATAGTTTAATTAAACCTGTAACTTTAATGGTAAAATTAGAGAAAAAATGCCTGTTTGGTAAGTTACTTCTACAGCTAAATAAGTTTGTTAAGAATTTGTGCAGAATTTTAAATCATCCAGAGTTTGGTGAAGAACAATTGGCTAGCTCTCCCACTTCTCTGAGAGCTGACAGCCGAAATCTACATAACAATAACCTGGCAAGCCTCAATGATTTGGAATCAAGGAAGCTTCCTGATATTGATTATAATGTCTTAAAATTTTTATTATTATTACAGAAGGGGGAGAAGAGAAATATTATGTGTCACAAATTTTATCTAATAACCTTAACCAAAAATTTTTTCTTATTATGAAAAACTTGTAACAAAATTAAAGCAGCTAACCCTAACACACTCACTCCTACAGAGAAAGCTGATCCTGAAAGATCCCAAGAGAATGGAAATCGTGTTTGGGATCGGGGTCCAATAATCACTTGGAGAAAGGCACATGTATTTATAGCTTTATAGAATAAAGCTGATGAACTCTCCTCAGAAGAATGCAACCACGTTTGGAGAAGGAAGAACAAGGAAGAGATGGAGAAATCCCTTGAACACAATTCTATTTTCAGGTTGCTGACACCCCAAAGGGAGGGGCTCTCCTTGTTTAGGTAAAGGAGATAGTGGAGTTCTCTCCAGCCAGCAAGGTCCAGAAGAGAAGAGCGAAACTCATGCTGTAATTTGATCCTGTGCTCACTGAAGAAATCCTGAACTTCAAGATCTCCCAGAATCCAGAGAAAGACAATCGCCGCCTGCTGAGGAGCTTCTTCCATCGCTGATACTGTCGAAAAGACTTTCTGGAACTCTCACAATTGAACATTTTATACAAGAATAATTGGACTATTACTACAAACTATACTTTTGTTAAAAGATCAAGATTTTGGACTTATTAATTAATGTTAAAATGTGATTGGGATGCAATTGATTTCTATGTAACCCTGTATTTGTATAGTGTGACAATGTCTAATTGTGATTTGCTTAAGGAACATTTATAAGGGAGACATATTGGTCATATTGAATGATTGGGATTTGATTAGAAAATATTTGGACGAGATTAGGAAAATGTTTCAGTAGAGGTTATTAAGCTAAAAAGGGTTATATTGTATACATTCAAAACAAGCTTGAGGCTTCTAGCACTGATCTTATCAAGCAATTGGTGAACAATATAGGAGGATTAGATCCGCCTACCTGGATTCAAAGTATCTCTCATAGCCTGAGTTCCACCCTAACAGTGCTGCTTGTTATCATAATTTTTGTCCTGGCTATAATGCGTTGCTTCTATAGAAAGATGAGGCCTGTGAACGGTAGCAGTGCTGCCTCCGCAGCCCTTCTCAACTTCATGCTTAGAGCCAGCTCTGTTGGGAATGGCAATGTGGGAAGAGACTGTTAGCAGACAATTCTCACTGGAACCTTTGAAGTAGAGGGGGACCTCCACAATGTGAGGTAAGTCCAAATCACATTCTCAATATTGCCTCCCATTTCTCCTTGGTGCTCAGTGCTGCCGTGAAGCTGTCTCCTGCTGGTGCATGACTGCCCACTGCACAGCTGAACACTTTACTGTGAGAGCAGGCATTTGTGATTAGCTCTACAGTATCTTCCTCTCATTCTTCGCCAATAGCATATGGGCATGACAGGACTTTACAGCCCATGCCTAGATTCAAAATATTTATCATAAGCCTGAAGTTTGGTCTTTATTAATTGGCTATTGAATTGGCCTTGACAGCTTTTAATGTACAGAAGGTAATCACTTTGCTCCTAAAATTATTTTATAGTTAAAGGGAGGTATTGTAGGATGAAAACAGAACTTTTCCACAATTATTATACTCCAAATAGTAAGCAGATTGTTTACCAGCATTTGCTATGGAAGTTAAGTTAGCTGTACTCCCTGTAGTTCCCAGCTACTTAAGACCTTTGTGTTGTCTCACAACAGAGCTAACTGCCCTGCTGTTAGGATGATGGTTCCCTTCCTTTGAAGGCTCTGGGCAGATTCACATGCTGATGTTAATGATTTCTGGCCTAACTTATTTAGTCACATCCAGGAGTCTGGGGTCTGCTCTGATCACATGGGACCCTGACAGCTACCTTTTCTATAATGTGTGCATATGGCCCAATCCCTTCCTGTGATGTATATCCTTGCCTGTAATTGGGGGCCTGGCTTGGCTCCAGAGGGTATATAGGGATGGGACATTGGATAGAAGCTCTCTCTCCTGCCTGCCTCTCTCCTGTCCCTCAAGACAGGATGTTCTCCCTCATCATTGTAATCCCTTCTCTCTCTCTCTCTCTCTCTCACTCTTTCTCTCTCTCTCTCTCTCTCTCTCTCTCTCTCTCTCTCTCATAGACCACATAGCAGGACAGAGGTGAGCATGTACCATTAAATGATATATATGTAACTCCTATTGTTCTTTTTCTCTGTCTTATGATCTCCATAATCATTGTTATAATAATTATCGCTGCACAACTGCCTGTTGAACCCTTGCTGTGAGTATATCAGAGGCTGCTCACCTTCTGATAAAGTGCACTACAATTACAAAGGACAAGTCAACTGGAAAGCAGATACTGAAATGTTGTCCCTTCTGTTTATTTCACAGAGCTTACCCATTAGTTTAAATCAGCCTATGCTCCATTCACTTTAGGTTTTCACTCCTTAGGAGAAATCATTAAATCAATTGAATGTCTTTATGCTGCCAGTGTGCTGCTTTATACCAGTCATAGATTATGTGCTTCCTAAAATGTGCTGGCCTAAACCTAGTGCTACTGGTTGGTTGCCTTTTGGCATTACTAAAATGATAGCCCTAAAAATTGTAAAAACAACCAGAATAAAGCACACTGCATAACAGTAAACAACTACAACCTTTGTGCCTTAGACATCTTAATTGCAGTATATTCTGGTTGATTCCAAAAGATAAATTCCAGGGAGAATCATCATGGATACACATTGTACAACTACTGCTGATTACATCCTATGACCACGGGCCAGAAAACACGGTCGACACTGACAACCCAAGAGAAAAATCAACTTTTGCTTCAATTGAACGACATATTTCCCTGGCTTCTCAGAGCATCCATTTTAACCAGCACCTCTGCAATGTACTACTCCACCTGGCTGATGCGGTAAACCTCCAGATGCTCCACATTGACATGATATGACTGGAAGATCAATCATTAAGACAGTCATCTGTGGTTCCAGCCTCATCTATCGCAATCTCTACAAACAAAGAAAACACACTTCAATTAGCATAACCGACCTTTCAATACCTCTCTATCAGAAGAAGAAACACAAAATGCCAAAAAATTACCCACCATGCAAACTTGATTCAAACTGAAATGATGTGTTTAACTTAAGTGGACATCCCTGAGGATGATAAAATCTAATGACCAAACCACATGGATGCCACACACTCCAGTGGCACCTTTATTCCAAAGATGGCAACATGGACGAGAACCTTGCCAAGCAACAACGTTTGGGACCAGTGGGAAAAAGCTCACCTGGAAGCTTGACAGTGGTCCCGTGGATCTGTCTCTTGCTTCAACAGTGTTTGAACGGAACGGATCCAGGGACTCCCTTCCTCTAACCGTCCGCCACTTTCCAGATGCCACCTTCGGGACCATCTTCTGGGCCACCCGCTTTTCTTGGGACCAGCTAACACTTTTTGTGTGTGTGGTGACCTCCAAACTGACCCATCATGAGCTCTCAGATCCGTCAGAATTATTCTGCTGAAGCTGAGGCCAGAGTCAACCATCTGTTCAACCTGCACCTGCGGGCCTCTTACACCACCTCTCTCTGGCCTTCTTTTTCAACCACGACGATGTGGGCTTGGAAATGATGGGACACTTCTTCCGCGAGCTTGCCAAGGAGAAGCGCAAGGGGGCCCAGCAGCTCTTGAACCTGCAGAACCTCTTCCTTTTCCAGGAAGCTGCCCTGGCCCTGGAGAAAAAACTCAATCAGGCTCTTCTGGACCTGCAGGCCATGTGGTCCGCTCACACAGATCCCCATCTCTGTGACTTCCTGGAAAACCACTTCCTGGATGAGGATGTCAAGCTCCTCAAGAAGATGGGTGACCACCTGACCAACCTCTGCAGGGTCATCAACCCCCAGGCTTGGCTGGGCAAGTATCTCTTCGAGAGACTCACCCTCAAACACGACCAGGAGCCTGCGGCGCACAGCCACCTGCAAGGGGCCCCCACCTCCCCCCGCCAGCCTTAGCCCCTCTGCCCAAATCTGCCCCTGCCCCGCCAGCCGCAGTGTCACCGCCCTGGAGCCTCTCCCCCAAACGGGGACCAAATGGAAACAATAAAGCTTCCTTTGCAGCAAAAAAGAAAAAAAAAAAAAAAA